>KN890640.1:18723-30291 GCA_000934455.1 Apostichopus parvimensis
GGTATGTATGCAAAGTGGCATTTTATTTCTAATTAACAAAGATGTTCTGAAAACACTTGTATATCCAGTTTGTGTATTTTTTATTCATTCTGTTTCATTTATCAACTACTTCAAAATGGGAGGGGGGGGGGCTAACCATATTCGGAAGATTTACATTTCTTAAGAATATTTTATTATCGTTAAATTTTTGAAGCTTATTCTGAGCATAATATTTCCCGGTGCAGTGATTGTAAATAGATCAACTGACAGGTAGATAGGTTGACAAATAGATCGATATTATTTATCCTTGCAAGATTTCAGTTTCAAATTTTCTAACCATTGAAATTTCCTCGCCTAAATTTAAAAAAACAAAATATAAAGCATTACAATATTTTAAATGTTGAGATTAATCAAATAAAGACATAAAAAAACCTCTAGGATCTTTCTGAATTATTTATTTAGATTTCAATATGCTGGTATAAATAGCTCAATTATTAAAAATACGATTTGAACAATAATATGGTAACGAGACACAAGTTGCTAGAAAGTAAAGTAAAATGACTCAGAGAAGATTCTGACATTTTCCATCAATCGAGATAGTCACCGTGGGCACTCGAGTCCATGACTCTACCCGAGTCAATGACTTGACCCAAAGTCGATGATTCGACCCAAGTCGATGACTCGACCCGAGTCAAGAAAATTACTACTGGTCTTGATTGATGGTAAAATCAACTTGACTCGTTGCTTACACCTTAGGGTGTATACTTGTATACGTGTATACTTGAAGAAAATTGGAAAACAACTTGAGATCGAATATCTAGATAGATTAAATCCAACTGACTTGACCATATTCCAGATATCCAGGTTATTGATATTACAGTAATGAATGTGTTGTAGTATGATGACATTCTGCTTCCCATGTTACGTCATCTTTGGTTGATCTGACTGTCTTCGTACCCCCACCAACCCCCTCCCCACCCACCCCCACTCACAGAAAAGCTATCTACACCCATGATAAATAAGTTACGTTCTAAACAAAGCTAACATGAATGACAAAAGGTTACTTAAGTATTAAAAATCAATAGGTTGAGTGGTTGGTTACAAATGCTTAAACCAATGATGAAAGGCATTGAAGGGTATGAAAACAATAAAATACACTGTATTATCCATCAAATTGACATCTTTTGCTTACAAGCACAAAAGCCTGGCGACCCATTTTTCCGACTTTTACTTTGAGGTTCGTTCATGTAATTTCGTAAACTTCTTAGCATGAAAGCCAATCACCTGTGTCAGGTTAACACCCTACGGTCCCGCCCTCATCCTGCCCTCACCATTCCCCTATTACCTTTTGCAAGCACAACCTTACAAAGAAGAAGGTAGTACAGCTTGTAAGTGTACACAGAGGACCCTTGACAACCCCCCCCCCCCATGGGGGATTGGAGCCTGGGTACTAGCCTCATCTAGCTGTGGAAGAACCGAGCACTGCATCACAACAGTTGAGCTATATACTACGAGGTTATGCAACCTTTATAAATTTTACAAAACCACAACCTGTGAGTTGTGAATCATCACACGTTTGCCGAGCACTATTCACACTCCTCCCAAATACAATGAACAATTTTCTTTGTGATTTACTTCTCACCTAATAGACCATTCTAATTCAGTGCCTGACAATTATAGGCAACACTGCTATGAAAATGTCATGATAATCACGTCACAAATTGATGAAAAAATGAAACAAAATTATGTACATATTAATGATTCATTGCAGCAATTAATTGCAAAAGGCTGAGTAGTAAGTCACTTTCTAGGAGAACGACACCCTCCCAAGGCCTCGTGACAGACTATATTCATCATATCCTGCTTAAAATGTGATGTATAGATGGCTCCTTTCATTACCATATTTCTTCCATTAACAAATGAGATATTGCCTTATTTGCCTCCTTCCTTTCCTCTTTTAAGTAAAAATGTTGAATTTTCAAAAACAGGTTACTGTTCAGTAACACAGCTTTTCCCACACAAGTGTATGAGGCTGATATGGAGGCATCAATCATATTTGTGTGTTCAAAAATCATAGCATCACACTTCCAAACAATCGTGTATAATAATGCCCACAAAAATTAATACTAACTACTTTTAATTTGTGTACCTTCAAAACAGTGATTTTTTTTAGGGCCCCCCCCCAAAAAAAAAGAGTTTGAAAATTGGGCAATTGAGACAATCTCGATCAATCAAAAGTTCAATTTGGATTATCTTTTCAAAAAGACAAAAGAATACAAAAGTCACATAATTTTGGTTACACGGCTAGAGCAAACCGACAAGGGAAAATAACAAAAGATGACCACACACAGTTTTTCATTATTCAGTTTACTCCTTTCCCAGCTTTGACAAACAGTTAAGTGCCTCAAAAGATTAAAGCAGCAGTCACAGTTTAAATCAGCTTTTATAAGAATCATTCTGTATGAGGCATTCTCACCATATTTAACCCATGCAAAATATTAGTGGAAAATCACTGAAGATTTTTTTTTTCCCTCCAAATAATCAGATTTCTGAATAAATAAATTCCTGTATGCACCCCCCCCCCAAAAAAAAAAAAGGGAAAAGAAAAAGCATCAATTATGAAAAGAAAAATAAGATGGAAATTATAAAAGCAATTTGTCATTCCTCACGATTCTCTTAAACCGTTGAGATATGAACTGAAAGACATTAATGTTTGTTCCGTCGTTGGAATCTTAACATGGCTTTGTTGGAGGTTAAATTATAATAAATAAAAATTGAAAAAAAGCCCAAAGAAATTTAACAAATTTGATCACAATATGACATATATACATACACAGGACAACTGCATGTACACTTCAGACATGGCAGCACGATCTTTGGTTAGTTTTCTTACTTGTGACCTTCGAAGAAACAAAATTCTCTGTTCTTTCAGTTTTCATAGCACAAAGTTAAAAGTTCTACTAATTCTTAGGCATCTCTTTAGAGATTCCACTTTGGAAATTCAAACATGGTCTGGGGGGGGGGGGCAGAGAACACCATATTTTTTATCTCTAGGCAAACTCAAGAACTCCTGAGAGACAAATTAATTTTTTACTTGATATTGTCAATTTTGTTACTTGATTTCATTTTAGCAAAGTGTATCATGTCTTGGATTAGGCTGATGTCAATTATCCAAAGTTTGGTTTAACATCAAGTTAGATCTTTACCACCTTTAGATGGTACAACGGACATGGACGTCATCTGAAAAAAACATAATTCCAGAGGGGGTCATGCAAAACTTGATTTTTTCGATATATTAAACTGGGAGGTATCCGGTTAAGCACCAAAGTCGAACGGGGTAACAAATTTTATTTTTATTTTCAATTCTGATTCCCCTCCCCGACTCCACTCGCCCCCTCCCTTTCGGATGCATATTTACAGTTTTAATAAAATCTAGTAAAGCCAGCCAAGTTGTAATTTCTCTTGAGGACTGCATAACTCTCTAAGACAGATGTCCATTCCATTGAAATACTCACCCCTGACTAGAGGGTCGGGTTAGACGGGGAGCTGGGGTCACTTTAAGGCTTCCACCCCACCTGAACTATTCTTGATACAGCCATGAATGTACCATGCATCCATGGACACTTTACAAAATGGGGAGGGGAGGGGGGGTGCGGTGACCTGCTTGACCCCATGGCCCTATCTCGCAGATGGTGGAGACGTCCGTTGGCGACTCCCCGGGAGGGACCCGGCATAATTTTACTGCTCTGCACGTCTGAATCTACCGACCGTAAAACAAAGTTATTAAAACTTCATCGGCCTGCAGTAGAGATGACCTTCGTCCGTGTTTTTTTGCCCCGAAATAAATATACCCTTCGTTCCAAAGTATGAGATTTCTTTCTGATGAAATGTGAGGGAGAAGGGGAGGAGGTGAGTAGGGAGAGACCTTGTAAAGTAAAATTGAACAGTCCTAAAATCTCAGACTCTCTCATCTCATCCCAAATTTCTTTTTCTGTTTCTGCAAGAGGTAACTGGTGAAGGTCAGTTCTGCCCTGGCCATGCCGCTGCAGAGTTTGTCCTTCTTCGCGTCTTCCTTCAGTACCAGTCCCTTGATGTCGATGCCCTGGGGGTGCCATATACCCCCCTGGTTCACCGTCTTATTCGGATCCAGGATACACTTATCGTTTAACTCTCTGTTCCGGGCCTTTAGCAGGACCACCTCCTTCCGCATCTTCTCCACGCCGTAAGCCTCGACCTTTCGCCAGAACGTCTTGTTGAAGTGGTCGTAGAGCATCGCGTCGCCCGAGTTCCACTCCCACAGTCTCCGCCTGACATCCCTCCGGATCTCGTGCACGGAACTCTTCGCTCTGGCGTTGACCACGAACGAGACGATGTCGTCCGTCTGCCAGCACATCAGGTCCCGAAGCAGTATCAACGATTCTTCAAAGTACTCCGTGATCAAGACTAGATCGAACGAGTCATCCAGATGGGAGATTAATTTCTCTATGGCCTTCACGTTCCCCTTTTGTTCGTTCGTCAGACCCAGATCGAACATCATCGGGTCTCTGGCCAAGGTCAGATGGCCGTATTTGTTGGTGTAATAGCTGGGATTCCCGGCAAATGTTGCTAACGGATCATGAGTTCTTATTTGGAAGCTGCGGCCGAGACTACGATAATAGAAAGTCGATTCGAACATGTCCACCGGATCTCGAATAATGGTTGTCCATATCGTGTCTTTGGGCATCACCGATGACATACCTGAAAAGGAAAGAGAAGAATAAAATCGTTTGCAAATTTTTTTTCCCGTCCAAATTGAGACAGATTATGAATTTTCATTTTCCAATTGATATAGGAGATCATAGGGATAATTGAAAACAATCCTTAAAATCCTGAAAACAATAACTTAAAAGAAAATAGATAAACAATTTTGGGGGGGTTTTACACATCATCACTGCCAAAATAAATGCTACTTAAAAAGTAATTGTTGAACTATTAACCACTAGCAATGCAAGAATACAATGGCATCAGAAGCATTTTCTTCCAATCATTTCCACCAATACCGACACTCAATTGTATCCCCGTTTCTAATGCAAGTAAAAAAAAATCAATGGGCTCCTTGTACTCAATGCGGTACTTCAACACACTAAATATGTGGTCTGCCCAAGCTTCCCTTCTTGAGATATCGTGTTTACAAGGTTTTCAAAATTTGACCTCTGGTGACCCCAAATGACCTTTGACCTCCAAAAAAATACAATAGAATTCTTGTACTTAAGGTGGTACTTCTACAAATCAAATATGAAATTGGTCCAACCTTTCCTTCTTGAGATATCGTGTTAGCAAGCTGGGCGTCACCAACGCACACACACACACACACACACTCATATACTCTAAGCCATCATGAATGCAAAGAAATAAATTACTTTAGCACACAGCCTCACTGGGTGATTGATTCGAGTAGTTCAAGGTTCTACTCGTACAGTTTTTGTAACGATGAAGGAAGGACTTTAGAAGAACCCAAGTTCAAGTGCTTTAAACAACTATATCAGACTTTCTACTGAACAGTACGTTTCAACAACCTATCTTCTGCAACAGTTAAAAAAAAAATGAAGTCGCTATAAACCTCAAGGTAGCTGATTGCAGTTAGAGACTGCAACCTTGTCAAGTTTTGCGGGGATCCAACTAGCTAGATGGGAATGATATGACAGGGCCCTCTGTTGATTTTTGGCATAACCGGAGAGCCTCATTGGATTGGGCCCCCCCCCAGGGGGTATCAGGCAGTATATCTCAATATGGCAATCACCCTAATGGCAAAAGAGCCGCAATTAAACCCAAATCGAGGTATAGCTCTTGCAATAATTTTATTTAATGAATCGTATTGATACCGTCAACTACTAGGGTGAATAACTGCATTGTATTAACAAAGGATCTGACATTAAGCCTAAACATAGTCACTTTGCCCTGTACTTCACCTTACACTGACTTATACTGTAATTCTTTTGTTCTTTTGAATTACGCACAGTCTGATGGGTTCAACCTAAGACTATTAACCTTCCACAGCTTGCACCAACGCTACAGTATCGAAGTAAAACTATTGTGCTTTACAAACGGGGGCCTTTGTGCTTGCAAGGGCAACAAAGGTCACTTTCTGGAAATTAACAGATTTTGTATTTACTCTGAGCAATGACCTGTAGCATATAAACCACAATTAACTTTTATAAATGCATGGCTTGATTGCCCATCGGAAGAAACCAGGAACCAGTGTGTATTAAATACAGTATATATTTACTGTATTCACAATGTTAAAACCGACTGACTTGCACTTAACATAATTACTGCAGCACAGCTGCACAGGCACATAGCCACCACAGCTACCCGTAGCCCACTGTTCATGACATATCACTGCTTAATTGCTTTCATACCGATGCATATGTGCCTTATAGTCACTAACCTCAGTTCTTTTTACTTTTGACATAGTTTTACAAACGTAAAATGGACACCACCGCACTTTAATAACAGTATATTTAGATCAAGACAGACACACAGCCACCAAGGATAAATGTCACCACTTGTTGAGATTATAAATATACTGAGATATCTTGTAAATACTGCTGAGACATCTTGTTAAATACTGAGATATCTCGTATGTGTTTCACAGTAGTCGCCAACTCTCGATGGCCTTCATCAATGCATGCAGAAACACTTAATGCCCAGATATTGAGACAGAATTATCCATGCAAACTCCATATGACACACAGTGTATTATACATACCAATAGAAAGCCAAATGGCCAAGGCAAGGCTTAAAGTTTAAAAATGGGAGCAGAAACCAGCAATAGAAAGTTCAGTGACATTCAGATCACAATAATGAAAAGTCAAGAAATTTTTGCCTTTTTTTTTTTCTCCTTCAAAAATATACTGTAAAGTCACAAATTGTAAGACACCCAGGCAGAAAAAGTATCAAATATAATATGAAGAACAATATGTAACAAAAGAAAAACCAAAATTAATACAAAGAAAGAAAAAAACAAAGAGTGGGAAACTGAAGGAGGTATGATTTCATCCACTCTATGGATCTGCAGAAATTACCTTTAAATTGACCTTTGTGTTGATCAACCTCAAATATTCTATAATGTTGAGTGCTGTTCTCCCGTCGTCAATAGTTTTACACCCCCCCCCCCCCGGCCCATTTCACTCCGTCTCACCCTCGTGTAGCATTTAGAACATGACTTCTCTACACGGATACTGTAAAGGGTAAGCCCTGACTAAGTATTCAAAGGTTAAAGTAATATTGAAGTCGTCAACTCAATGTAAACTTAGGACTGAAATACTTGCGTACAGCGGGGTGGGTGATTTGACAGGTTCGAGGAACCAATTACAGTGCATCTTTGCCAATGGAAAAAGAAGTGCTTTAGAATTCAGCACATACAATTTAAGGTGAGCCCTCTAATAAATTCCCTTGCCTTGAAACTTTACAAAATTCTGTTTCAAAAGATCTTGTCTTCAAAATTATGACTGAAGTTGTGCATTACAACTAGTGATCAATTTACTCACTGTACATACTAACATGATGATCTGCAGTCTTGCAAAACGACATAGGAATGATATGCGACAGCGGCCTGTGTGGATTAACTTTGAAGCTAAAATAGATTTATTTGACTTCAAATCATCTGCCTTTTCATAATGTATAAATCAACAAATCCAACAGGCAAAAACACTCACAAACATTTAAAGTAAATATACTATGTTGTTACTTGTTTTCATTGGCAATCCCTGCCTTCTCAAGTGTCGTCTCATTTCATCGTTAACGGCGAAATTATTATGCAACAGATGTTTCCAGGAAACATTTTTTTGCCTTTAATCACCCAAGAGATCGAGATCGAAGCAGGAAGGCATATTGAGTGCATATTGAGTTTTGCTTAGTGTCATGTAAAGTAAAGTCTGCAAACTACGCAAGGGGCGCGACCAAACAGTGGGTCAACAAAATTGATCATTTGTCCAAAGTTCTAGGTACGTAGCAGGGATGAGCCTGGTGTCAAAAAAAAAAATCAAGGAACTTCGCAAAAATTGTGGTATAGGCTCCAGTTTGCGTATGCTACAGTGTGTTAGGATAATAGTTTTTGTCCCCCTGCAGATTAAATATCCATACCTGTAGGTAATGAAAAACATGCGAACGAAATTCAAATGTTACCATGCTGTTGTAAGAAATTCACGGAAATTGAGAGGTGTAAATCTAGGAGACCTGTAGAAAAGAAATCACGGTTATTCCGAGATAATCAGGAAAGAATGTCAAACTTTGAATGCATCTTAATCATATTTTGGATGCCTTTTTGTGTGTGTGTTTGTGTGTATGTTTGTGTGTGGAAACCCCATGATCTGCTATCAAGTTATGAACTATGCTAGATCACGAAACAGGGTTCCACAATTATATTTACAAGAGTAAATCCTAACTTTCATAAACTAACCGATGAATAGACATGTTGTGGAAGAAACGGTAACATTGTAGATCCTCACAAGTTGCAAGATTGCAGATCACACTGTTGCAGCATACAGTAATGTCTTGAGTTTCTTCTTTCCAGGATTCTTACCAAACCAAATGAAAAGAACTGATTGAAAGGGGAGGAATTAAAATCCCCCCACCCTTCCATATCTGTGCTTCAAATGCATAAATGTATTCATTCTGGGACCAATGAATGACTTTTTGCTGTTTTTTTCCAAATAGACTAACTTTTTTGAAGGCAAAGGAGATAAATGTAAAAGAGTAGTAAAATTTCTAAAAAGTTTGAGAAAATAACGAAATACTGCATAAAAAGTGATTTAAAGAAGCTCCCCCCATCTTGGGTGCGGGGAGAGAGGGGGCACAGGCCTTTGACGACACTTACCGAGCTGTTGCAAATCTTTACGGAAATCGTGAAGGAACAGAAATAAAACAACTTTGTGATTGACGAAAAAGTTAATAAATTGACAAATACTGGGTATCAAAACTTTGGGATGACTTTTTTTTAAGGTAGTTTGTAGCTTTTTTTTCTGAATCCCAACCAGGACTTTCTGAAATTCAGGTTGTCCAAACATCCAAAAGGTTTGGTAAACCTTTATTCTGAGCAAATTAATTTATAAATTTATAGAAGAGATAACATTACAGAAAAAGGTGTAGTTTACTGTAAAATAAACCAGTCTGTTTGTTGTTATTGTTGATTTATAGTGAAAACAAGTTATCTCAAAATATCTCACTCACTGCTAATAACCATAATTACAATAAAAATAAAATAAAAAACTGTTAGCAAACTGCTCATCCACTAGAGAGCCTGTGTAGGAGAATGTGTTTAAGTAAGTTGGCCTGACATTTCGATCCTAGCAGGATCTTCTTCAAAGGCTAAATGACAAGTAACAGTAACAGAAGGGACAAAAACACGCACAGAAAACAGACAGGTTTATGAGCATGGTGAACACAATGAGATACTGTAGATGTAAGGGGATTAGTATTTACAGTTAATTACAATTAGTCTTCTGTGCTTTCTGCATATCCCTGGACATTTCTACTGCCTCATTTTTTTGTTAGTATGAATCGGGACAATTCCCTTCTGAAACTACCACCAACAAAAATCTTTGTCACTGTTTAACAGGTACAGTACACTCAACAATACTACTCTAGACCTTAATATCCAACCACCCCCCCACCACCCCCTAACCATTTCCTCCTCTTTGACCCACTCTAACACCAATATGAACAGTCTTAAGTTTTTATCACTACATACTGCAGGAAGTTACATGAAGAAAACAATGAACAAATGCTGTTTGCAATATCTGCATACAAACCTGTTTAACACTGGGAATGGTAATATTGTAGAAATAAGGTGTGTCACATTCTAGGTCGACTAATTGAAGATAAATTTAACCATTCATATTCCTGCCTTGGATCAAGTCCCTCTTTTATTGGTGACATCCCTATGTTCCGACGTCTCTATGTTCCGACAAAAAGAAAAAATTTGGAGCAATTTTTTCCCCCCAAATTTGATTGTAACAAAGAAAACTAGTTTTGTGTCCCCAAAATATTTGTGACCAAATTTTTTTCGGAACTCAATTGTTTTTGGACCAACATTTTTTTGGACCAAATTCCCACAAAAAAAAAATGTGACCTAAAGTTTTGACCCAAACAGTCGCGGGGCACCAACAAAAAATCTCTCGCGCCGCACCGCAGCAGTATTCTTTTTTGGTCCCAAAGTTTTTTCCATAGAATTTTTGTCCAAAAAATTTGGAGTACAAACAAATTTCGGGTAACAAGCAATTTTTGGTCACAAGCACTGTTTGTGTCACAACAAATTTTGGGTCACATTTTTTTGGGGGGGGGGGGGGGAAGTTGGGTCCCAAAAATTTTGGTCACAAAATTATTGGGGTATGAAAACTTGTTTTCTTAGTACAAACGATATTTTGGATAAAAAAAAATTGTCCCAAATTATTTCTTTTTGTCGGAACATAGAGACGTCGGAACATAGAGACGTCGGAACATAGAGATGTAACCCTTTTATCACTATTAATACAGGAAAGACTTCTCAAATTTCCTTTCACTTAAGTTGCAATATGCTATAATGGAATGGTAATACAAATACGCTGTTATATGATATGATATTCTCGCCTTCAATCATGTCCCTTAAATGAAGTCCCTCCTTTTTGTCATATTTAATACAGGAAAAAATTCTCAAATTTCTTTCCGTTCTTTCAAGTCACTTGAGTTGCAATATATGCTTCAAATGTCTCTTCTATAAGGGCATAGCTCCAGGTCTAGCAGTAAATTAAGAGATAACTTTGGCCTACTTTTAAAGTACTCCTGCTTTGTCTGGAAAATTCTGAGTTATCATCTCCTTTGCAAATTAAGGTGCTGAATGGATAAATGTGTTACAAAACAATGCTACACAAAATGCTATACAAAATATGTACACAAAATGCTATCAAAATGATTCAATATTGCCTAACTTTTATAAGTAACATTTAAAAGCTCCCCCCTCCCCAAACAAAGGAAGGAAGGAACAAATGAATTATGCTAATTGGACAGCAGAAAAGTGACTCTGAAATTAGAAACCAAATTAGAAAGTAAATTCGTACCAGTGACTTGATACTCTGAGTTTGAATTCAAAATCTTATGACCACAAAGATTCTTTAATTTGTTTGGAAAGAAAAACACTAATAATGCTGTACACTAAATGTGTTGGGTGTCAAGTAGAAAATATCCATGATAAACTTGTACACTGCAATGCTTGTTACCAATGACATTAAAATTTAACATTGCCAATTGCCATCTGGGTTCACAGTTCTGTAAAAATTCTGACTGTGTAGAGTCCACAGTGCATGCCGTTATATACAGTAGGCAATTCCTGCA
The DNA here is from genome assembly GCA_000934455.1 of Apostichopus parvimensis. Classification (NCBI taxonomy): domain Eukaryota; kingdom Metazoa; phylum Echinodermata; class Holothuroidea; order Aspidochirotida; family Stichopodidae; genus Apostichopus; species Apostichopus parvimensis. Next base: position 30,052 of record KN890640.1, read on the forward strand.
GTACTGAATATCAAGCTGTGAGTAGTGTGGTGTATTGTGACATGAATAATTAATGAGTGAATAATTACATCACAGGATGTAGTGTACATCTGCATACATCCTTTAAAACTGCAGGGGATTGAATTAGCTATGTATAAAGGTGGATACAGGTATAGTACACTGTAGGCACATGGTACAGCATGTGTGTTTCTTAATGCAAAGTGGACAACTGTTAAGAATATGTTTATACATGTGTGTATA
>KN890640.1:35882-53748 GCA_000934455.1 Apostichopus parvimensis
CTGCAGTTGCGTCGACCCTTCTTCCGGACGTGTGGTCCGTTTGGGTCTGGGGGCTTTGCCCTTGCCCTTGTTGCTTCTCTTGCCTTTTGATTTGGCATTAGAACTCGTGCTATTCCCGGACCCAACCGGTACTGCAACGAGTGGGGAACCATCGCCAGAGGCGACTGGCTCCAAAACACTCCCTTCAGGTGCCTCCGGTTCAGAACCCGGGGCGGGAGGTGGTGAGAGTCTTGTGAGCTTAGATTGCAGTTTCTCCCTGCGAGTTGCCATCCAGGCCTCAATCTCCTGCCAATTTGCTGGAGTCAGCGTGACGCATATCGAGCATGGGTCCCGTCGTGAGCAAGACCTGCACATCGGGCATAGCTCATGGTCGTCCCAGGTCCTTCCTGGACGGAAGAGCGAGCAAGTCGCACACTTGATCGATGCTCTGCCTTCCTTTGATGCCATCTGAAAAGATCGTTAAGGAACACACAAAAACATACAAAATGCCTTCCCCTCGTGGAAGAACCACTTGGGGCAAGGGAACAATGATTCAGACCGTAAAGGTCGCAACTCTTTTTTTTTTTTTTTTTTATAGCAAGTACATTTGACAGCAAAAAAGAGCAGGTAAGAATTGATGAATCGATGAGATGGAAGGGGCAAAGGGTCAAGTAACGACCGAAAAACCCCGTAGAGTCTCAGGGGGAACTACCGACGGGCTAGTTCCCGGCCTATAAGGGATAGGAGTAGGGGCTAGCCTCGTAGAAAAATTAATATAATTTTTTTTTTTTTTTTTTTTTTTGAGGCCTAGCCTCTAGCCTAACGTACAAGTCGTATCCTATCGTACAAAAAAACCGAGCCTAGTGTTAAGGCAAAAGACAAACACGTCTAGAAAAACGTGTACAAGTTTCCCCACAGCCTAGGTGGTCGCAAAAAACTGCTCAGGAGGGCCTAAGCCCTGTCTAGGCTAAACAGCAGCACCGAAGGGTGCAAGGGGAGAAAGCAGCTGAGCCAAAACGGCCACTGGGCGAGATTCGCGTGACTACGAAAATCGCGCAACTGGTACCCACAGTAACATGTATATGGTCTAAAAACGTGTTCAGAATGGGCATGAGAAAATGGTGAAAAGATCGAATTTAAAAGGATACTTAAGCAGTGCTTCTAAGGAAGTGTTGGAAATGTCTTCTAGGATCCGCAGATCTGTGAAAAAGTCCCAAAACTTGTCCAAAAAGCGTTCGAAAAATTGAAAAGATTTCGTTCACAAAAATGTAGTGTTTCTTCCTGGCTGGTAGATTCGGAAGGAGGAGTTAGTGGGCGGTGCCTAGGGAGCGAGGGCGCAGTGCTAAAATATTCCAAATGTGTAGTTAGGTAGATAGGAAAGTGCAATAGTGGAGTGGGAGACAGGTAAGAGAGGAGCGAAGTAAATTTAATGAGTTTTATTACTTGTCACCCTTGACTGCTCCTGAATGATTATTTCTATCCATTTTTCTGTCTAATTCTGTCACTTTCTCAGTCACATCTGTTGTTTTTTTTAAAAGAAAGTAATATCTGCCGTGAGTCTGAGATAATATCATCATCATCATCATATCATAATCTTATTATCTTATTAGTTTTGAGGTAAGCCAAAGAATCCATCACTGACAATATTTGAAATGAGGTTACAATAGTTATATTTTTTCCTGATGTTAGTCTGCCCTAAAGCAAAGTTGAAATTGAACATAAATCATGTTGGTAAAACATACAGTTACTTTGTTACATTTTAAGTCACATAATTTTAATTAATCTTTTAGAGTCTATTAATTAAGTTCGAAATTTTCAATACTTTTTAAGTCAGTTTGAACTCATCTAATTTGGAATAGATCATTGAATGGATGATTGGACAAATGAATGGACCAAAAAATGAAATTTCTGTTGTGTTTTTATGAGGAATCGGTCAACAAAAACGTTCTATATGCTATGCCAATCATCTTTCATGTCTTTGAAAGATCTACCTTTATATATTGTATTGTCCTGGTCATATTTTAGAAGTTACCTTCCATCCAAAACTGACATTCTTTGAAAACTGTTATATCTCAATTAATTTACATAATATTATAACTAACCACACCTTTATACAGCTTATACATCACTCTAAGTTACATACTAAAAGATGGTATGTACCTCGTGAATGCATTTTCAAAACTATAGGCTAACAAGCAGTCTGGCAAAGAAGCTTTGAAATCTGTTAATTCTTACCTATAATTATCTATAATACTACACTAACATATGTATATATTATATAAAGCTGGTACATGAATTCATACATTCTGCAAACATTGCTCTGCCACAGATATGTAGTAAAAGGCTAAAAGCTATGAATCTCATATTCCCATGCATTATAAAATCTGCGAAATAGATATGCATATTCAAAAGCTGATATATAGCTCATTATTCATATTTGCTTCCTACTTAATAAATGCTAACAAAAAAACTCATAACAGTTTCCACCATTGCTATAATATTTATAAATAATACTTGTAGATTGATAAACAGTTACACAGGAAAACATATTTTAAAAATGTATCAGTCAACCCTTGTATCAAACCTAACATTTCAATGTAAATGCACACCCTATGCACTGTATGTCTGGAATACTGAGACAAATAAAGAGACAATCATAAAAGTCTTTCGAGCAACTTTTGAGATGATTTTGACTATATTTTTTATATTGAAAGTCCTGAGCAATGTAGTTTATAAGCATCACTAGTTTCCTTTTCAAAAAAATGAACAAACAATATTTTCTTAAACTTATTTAAATTTATTTACAAGTGGTTAATCCTAAATATGGAAGGGTCCCAAGCAATCATATGTAGAGAAAGTACTAATTTATTACTTGTATGTTATACAGCCTGGTATATGATCCTAGGTTTGATAAATGACATGGACTTTTTAAAGGTATATTGGCCCCAAATATGACAGATTTTCAAATATGGTCACCTTTGGTCAAACTTCTTAGACTATTTTTGTTATCACCTGGTGGAAATTTACCTTTAACAACTAGAGTTCTAACCAAACTTGTAGGGAACATGCCAAACTTTTTCAGGCCTAACACCTTCCCTTCCAAATTTGTGATTCATATTCCTTCAGAATTACTAACATATTACAAATCAAAGTGATCAATCTTATTTTTTATAAAACAAGTGTAGTGTACAAATGCAGTAACTTCAAGTATTAAACAAAACCCAAGCACATGGGAAACATAGGCAACTTCTTCAGCCCACAATATTTTCTTTATATATGTGTTGTTTATTAGTCCTGTTACAAACTTACATATCAATGTAACGAAGCAATAAAATTTGTGAGCTAATGTACAAACAATTTTGGCAACCTTTCCTCCCCCAGCCTGCGACCGACTTCTTGGTTAAAGACGCGAATGTGCATAAACAACTTTATTTATTTAGAAACTTTTTTTCGAAGTAAAGAGCCTCCATTATAAGTCTCCAATTTATAAACTGCTTTATAGTAAAGAGTATAATGCATGTTACTGATAACAAGGTTGATTTGCATTTTAATTTATTTACACTGAAGGACAATGTTTGCTTAGAATTTTTTTCTTACTGCACTACATATCATCCTTTCAATAGTAATTATCTTAACTGCTGCTTGTCTATACAGACGTATGTCAATGTAGTATACCTTGTAAAGTGTGCACAATGTCAGGATAATAGTCCTTGAAACAGACAAACCAATTTCTGATATATCATTCTCTTGTTCAAACATCAATAAATCTAATAAATCACACCACAAACCATCAACTACTGAATATTTCATTTTCTGAATCATGTACATCTCTTCAGTTTAATAAATTCATGATAGTCTCTTCAAATAGGCCTTTATTAGATAGTTATTACAAAAGCTAAGGACATTCTCAATTCTTCACCACCGTTTACCAGAAGAGTGTCCTTGTAATACCCGAGATATACGCCAGAGATATGTGGATGCCTTCAGTTGATAAGTGGCCATGAATGTAGACATAAAGAGCCCCTCCCCCCCCAAAAAAAAACTGCCACTATATAGAAAGGCATTATTTGATCAAGGGGACCAGATTCCCTTTTCCTCCAATGCTGGTTATTGTAAACAAATACTTTCAAACCTTGGGAAAGTCCTAAAAAACCTGCCGAGTGTTATTTTTCCTGTTCGTATCAGAGCGGAGTTTATTCCACAGACGACGTCGCCAAATTGATCGTCTTCTCGGTACGTTTCGTTGAAATATCGTGAGTCATAGTGAGTTGCAGTGATGTGCACTTAATCAGAACTGAGTCAATGGTAATGACATTACGAGTGCAATTTACCAGAAACAACACATCTATGAAACAGAATTTGTCACATTCTTGCTAACTGTTGAGACTTTTTTACTGATTGTGGGTATAATAGGCTGAGACTACTACCAGATTACTTAAAATCATGGATGTAGAGTAAATTTTGTGGACATGGAGAGTCCCAGAGGCCAGACATATAACATTACCATGTCTTATCAGGTCTGTCTGTAATGTAAGTAATGTGGTGTCTGCATATTGGACAAGGAGTTGAATAATTGGTTTGCAGACAACAGACAGGAAATGAACAGTTCATCAGATCTGGTCCATTAAAGTAGCTTTTTGGGTTCATTTTCTGTAAATTTGGGATTCTATATGGGTCTATGCGATATTTAACATCCGATAAAAATGTATTCCATTTGGTTGACTACTCAAGTTTGCTTTTCAAGGAATGAAGACAGAGTAAGCAAATTGGAATAATTATGTTTTCTAATAAATTTGTATGTTAGTAATTTTACTTTGTTGAATGGGATTGCATTAACATGGAGTGTGTGTCTGGATGATAACATGTTTAGAATCAAAATAAAATTGTTAGATACTAACAGATCTTTTGCATTCACTTGGTCACTTTGAGGAACGCAAGCGGGATTAGCATCTTGTCTTCTCTATGGGAGCTGACCGAGCCCATAGATGAGAACGTAGGGTGGATCAACATCGAACAAAAAACCAATACAAAAGCATCAAATGGTCAAGATGATGACAAATTCACATATGAATTAGCTGTCCTTAATTATAGCACTGCAGTGTGCCCGCCTTTAGAATCAAACCATTATGCAAATTAATGCTGAAATGAGGAGGGCCAGAGTTTATGGGAAACTCGGGTCACACGATCCCCCAAGATTTCAATCTTGATGACCCATGCTGGGTCAGGAACCTCTCAGCAAGGGAGATCACGATTGTGGGGCCTGATCCCGAAGACACAAACTTTCTGATTATACAGTTGCAGGACCGCCCGTGTGAGTTTTTCGATCCTCCTTGCATTCTCAAATGTGAACAAGGCTATAGAGTACAGTATCAAAACTTATTGTTTAACCTTATAGAGTAATGTCTATTTAAGATTAACTGCAATAACTGCATAATATGCAAGGTTCCTTAATTGATACTGAATTTACTTGATATAATCAACTGAAAGATTTTGCCCGATGTGTACTTTTGACAACAAATTATTTATGTGGTTGTTTTATGTACTACATCTAATTTCGGTTACCTGTTTTAGGTCTGTGTTTAATGATGACATAAGACAACTTGGATAGGTTGAACCCATTTCAGCATTCATCATCAGTAATTCAACGTTTTCTTAACATCTGCGTTTGCTCCGCTGAAGGGCCAACCTAATTACAAGCATACTATTCCTCAAGCCTTTGTACTGTAGGCTCTGTTCCATAGCTTCACCATATTTGTATTTCATTGGGATTTCAGCTTAGATTCTTCTGATTTATCACGTCTTATTTCATTTCCTTTCCCATTGAGACCCCCACAAGCTCTGAGGTATGTAATGAAATGTTTAGCTAATGATCACTCTGACATAACATTTCTAAGCTTCTTCTCGTCTGTTTCAGTCTTGATTCAAATTCATTCTCTGACAGGACGCACACATACAAAGTACCAACAGATGACTAATGCATGTCTAGGGAAAAATGAATCTAGCTCCTTGAGAATCAAAAACAGACATTCAAACCTCTCAGCAAACGTTTCACTGTAAACAAAAGATTCATGGATGGTGTGTCAATTGAAACATGAATGTCATAGTTTGAGCTATTAACAAGTATATAAGACCTTTATTTAGATATGAGTCAAATTTAACATCCATCAGATGGAATAAATAGTGTAGATTTGACAGTAGCACACACCTCAAAGAATAAAATTTAAGTGTGGAATAGCTACATCTAACATTTCTCAGAATTTTAAAGAGGTATTCTACTTCTAAAACTTTGTGCAAATAGCAGCACAAGTAAATGTAACCAAATATGTATAAAAGTTTAAAAAAAAATTAATATTAAACAAAAATAAATAAATGAAAGTATGAAGAATGTAACTTAAAGAGGTGGGAATGATATGTTTTGGTAAAGGTTAAATGGAGCATAGACAAGTACACCGAAAGACAATTTTTCTACGTGGCAAAAGTTTTGAATCATCAAACTACGTAGAAACTTGTAACAAGGTTGGTTTGATCACAGGTCTGGTAAAACAACAGTATGGCCACAGCATGCATTGTACAGTATACTGTACATTATGTAAAGTTGAATTAGTCTCTATTTAATAATTTAGTATTATTTTTTATTATTTTCAATTTATTTGATTCCATTTCTTGTGAAATTTAAGCTACTTCTCCAGAGAATTTGTTAGACAATTGGTTACAAGAAGGTGCAGCAACACTACTGGAGAACTCAAATTTGTCCAATGAGACAAATGATGGCAAATTCACTCTGTGAATTACGTATTTACTGATTCAAGTGACTTGTTCAAAATACAGTTGTTTCAAACATTTTGGCCAAAAGATGAAAAAGGGACAAAATGCCAATATATACTGTATTGTACTTCTCTTCCCATATCTGCACAAAATCATTATGCTCCCTACTTCCTTTTCTTAGCTTTGAGGTATAAGTTTTATGGTTTCAATACTAGGTTTAACATGCAAACCATCTATGATGGAAAATGATGACTACAGTATAGTTTAATAGAGTCAGAAAAAATAAATTACAGTGTAATTAAACAATATCAAATCAGAATCAGTTGAAGTTCACACATTGTTAATTTGTATTATCACACTCTTTTGTTTACAATGCAAATATGATACCTTTAATATCAAGCATCTTAATAAATTTATCATTAGACAGGATACATGATAGACCAGTTTTCCCTGATCTAAATCTGCTATATTTCAGTCCAACAATCTCTCACATTTTGTTATCTTTCTAAATGAATCACCCCGAGACTTTGAGATGCTAGTCCATCTGTTTGGAGCCTCTGGCATACCTAATGAGTTTGTCTTCTGTATCTGAGTTTTAGAAAATTTGATTATTATCTTTAGAAAGGGCTGGGATTACCATGAAGATTGCCTTTTGATTAAATAAAATCAGTAGTAATCTGGATATGAGTTCAAGGCAGAAGGCTGAAGTAAGCAATAAATGTCAATAATAGATCTATGCCACACTAAACATGTACGGTAACTATCGATAAGGCTGGGTAAATACCACACTAGTACTATCAACCTGCAGAATGATGCATGCATGGTTGGAGGATAAATGATGAGGATGGAAAGGTGGCTGGAATCCACAGTGATGATCATGGGAGAACATAATTGACAAACAGTGAAATTTTTTTAATGTTCAAGAAGGACACCTTCATTAAGGCACATGTCATGAGTGCATAAAATTGTCAAACTAAAACTGCCATTACACACCTCGGCCTATTGAAAATGTAAGTAGTGGTGAGAATAGCATTTAATATCTGGAATTAAGTACAATTTGTTATGTCTATGGGGAAGACGGGGGGGGGGTGGAGGGGGACAGGGGAAAGGTGGAGGCTAGAGGGATACGTGGTGAAGTGGAAGCTATAAAAGTCTCAGGCCATAGCTTGACAGCAAATATTTCTAGAATATTTTGGGTCAGTAGCTGTCTTTTTCAGTAATGCACTACTCCTTACTACAGACAACAGAAATATAACCTGACAGATGCCTGTTCTTACAAACATTTCTGTCTATCAGTCACTAATTGATACATAATTAGTCAAACTGAGCAAGCTTTGGTTTTTTTTTCTTAGCATGGAAATGAAGTTAAATTACCTCAACTATTCTATTCACAATTCACCCGATTTCTTTCGACAATATAGCCAAAAAGGCTGAGACTATTTTTCTGACAAATGATATGGCACCCCACATATCAATAAATATCAACTGGGTAAAAGTAGTTGCCCAAACAAGTCACAAAGCATCAATTATCACTGAAAATATTCCTCTTCACTGTGAAATTATTAGCATCATTACATCGTACAAAACTGCATTGACTGTAAGACGGAAAATGTACTGCGGAAACATGACAACATAATACACAGATTAGTGTTTTGTATACTAACTAGTCTTTTACTTTGAGAATTCGTGCAACATGGTAGCTGTGATAATACTGTACAATGGGGCTGTATCTGACCTTTTCTTCTTTTTATTCCCCATCCCCCCCCCCCCCTGGACATCACTGAAGAATCATGGAAAACAGTTCCACCGATAGCTCTATTGGCGTTTAACCATGTAATCCAATTGGCTTACAAAAATGTTCTCATCTTCAATTATAAATTGAACTTATCGGTGAGGCTCCCTACCGTTTGCTGCGATATCGAAGTCATCGTGAGACAGCCGTTCCTGACCATAGGCAATGAAGACGTCATCATCTTGGAAAAAGTCCGGCAGACCTGACACCTGAGAAGGAGGTAAAAAGAGGACGGAAACCACTTCATTTCAAGCTGTGCAATACTCTGAGTCATTGGTAATAATTTAAAAGGAAATAAACGAGTTAATCTATAGGTCTTCCAGGTAACCTAGGTGATTAATAAAATGTCAATATTGAAAAGCCTGAGTTTAATGTCTGAGTGTCACCATCTGCTATTTATTTTGAAAATGGGTCTTACGAGTTCCACTTAATAGCATTTAATTCTGTACAGTAGGCATAGACCTAAATTCTTTGATCACAAATTACTGTTGGTTTTGCTTTTAAAATGGGACTTTATAAAAGTGTTCAAGCATAAAGAAGCATCGTTTGATGTTATCAGAATCCTTTGAAAACTGGCTTGCACAGTTAATCGTATCAAAACATAAACTGATTTTACACAATGATTGTCAAATGATTATGAATACTATGTACATATAGATAATCCAAGCCTACCAAAAACAGAGAGTGTAAAAATTAGTTTTTTATTGCATTAGAATGTTGTTGCCATTGTACTAGTGAGTTTTGAATCAATTTGCATTTACTGTAGCTCCCTTTCAATAAACATGAAATACATTGTATCAGACTAATCAAATCACATCTACTGATTCTGATATATATATGCCTGCCTATTTGTGATGTCACATTTTTCAGTGGTTTAATATTTTCACCAAATATGCTAGAATGACAATATAATGTTCACCAAGCTTTGAGGCTTATATACAAAAGACCTACTGTATATGAGCCTATTTTAAGGCCCATAAAATTTGCCATCTAGGTACTAAAATGGGTTAACTCTTTTAGAAATCACAGAAGGGTCTTAACAATTTCTTATCCATTTACTGAAATAACTGCTGCATCTTTAATTTCATACACAATAATTGAGAGAACCCATTTTGTTGCGAATATCATAACACTAGTTATATGTGTAATTTCCTCTGGAATTCTGAAGCTGCAAAATACGGAAGGCTGGTAACTGACGGCAAAGAATCACAAAGATCTTGACAAGTTCTGTATTGAGTACACAACTAGACACTTTGGGTGGTAAAGCAGGTTGACCGCAGGTGACCGGTCAACAGACAAGGTCAGTGTCAGAAGTTACCGGTTCACTTTAGACATGGTAGAGTGAGGGTGCAGTTTTTGTGAGGGGACAGGTAAGTGAGGCGCAAAGTAAATGCATTGTTAATAACAATATTAAAATTTCAGAGAAAATTTTGGTAAGTCTATTACTGTTAGTGATGTTTCTTGTTGCTTCACTACATAGAGCTTGTAATTATAATGGCCATCTTCAGAAATAAACCTCTCGCCATTGAATAACTTTATACCTCGTTTAGTTAAATAATGTAGTTTTAATAGGGAATCAACTAAAGTCCTACACAAACTACCTATAAGGGTCAAGGGTAGAGACAGTTCAAGACATTCATCCTTGTCATATTGCTCTACCATATTCTGTTTTGTTCATTAAAGCAGTTCTACAGTATGTATACTCCACTAAGTACTGTATCTTTAATACAAGCCCACTCTGTGTATTTTTTAATCACCATTATCTCTCTTCATGCCTAGTCATTTGGAAGGCTTCAAGCATTGAAATTGTTTAAATGTCTCTTTTTCCTCTTTATTTTTGTTTCCAACTCAATGACAACATTATTAATGAATGACACCATTTCTGGAGAGCTGTGAGTCACACCAGTGTCGATCCAGTAACAATTTTCAACCAAATAGAGCGAGTTTAATTTTGTTTGCTAATCATTCATAAACTGTAAAGTTTACATCACTGGGTGCCTAGAGTCTACATAATTATCACAGTAGAATACAAAAAAATGAAAATATAAAAGTGTGAGACTAACTCATATCCAGCATCTATATTTCTTGAGATCTATTTTAATTAATTTGCCAAACTCTACGACAAACACGTCTGGGATGCCAAGCTGAAACGTTCAATGCACCAGCTGATGGAGAAACAAAAATGTGTGCCCTTGGAGAGTGCACGCATGCACGCAGGCAATTTATGGTGCATACATGTAAAATGCTATGATAGCTACACACAGGCAGGCAGACTACTGATCAGAGTTTCTATGGCAACGATGAGTCAGAATTCATCGGAGGAAAAAAAGTGACATCTTCCAAATATGTGATCCGGAACGAGAGACAAGTGGAGAACGAGTTTAGGTCGTGGGGCATTCATTAATTAGTCAGCATACAGAGTAACACTACTTCAATTTACATCGCTTGCATGAACAGCATTTGAAAACAAGTCAATTTAATTGACTTTATTTTATTTTTTGTCTAGTGTCTATTTTAGAAAGAGATGGGGCAAAAAATTATGAAGATTATGAAGGTTCAGACCAGATTCTTGAGTTGATCAAAATGTATCTAGATCAGAGAATTGATTTAGATCAATACTGGCAGATATTATGCAGTGTACTGTACATACTTGTACAGTATAGGAGGATAAGAGGCTTTCAAAGGGAATTGAACACTGTAGGTTGACTAAATCTTTCACTAGAAATTTATATCAAGTCCTTCATTTAGAAGGAAACAGCAACAAATTTACCACATACAGTACTTAGCTATTCTCTCAGATGCTCAATATAAATGAATTTGTATAAGTGTTTAAGTGAAAACAATAGATGATAAAGACTGCTTCCTGTCACATCTATTGGAGTTTTTCAATTCAAAGAAACTTAAATTTGGGATCACATTGACGACATTCAACAAAATGAAATAAATCCAGTACAATTTAAGCTTTCATACTGTAGGTTACATGTTTGTATGAAACATCAGAAGAGCATAAATGATAAAATAAATAATAATGGAAATTCACGGCCAAATCCCTAATTACCAAAGGGAGAAATACAATTGCTCGTTCTGCAGTCTAAAAACCTTTAAAATCTGAAGACGACATTTAAACTTCCAACTGTATCTAGGGAAATCATTCTGTATTAACTGTGCCAGAGGATACTTAACGGAGGACTAGCTTATCAAGAATCATGGTCAATACCTACATTTATTTAATACTGCACTGGTCATCCCTCAGTGAGTGACCGTAATTATTATTAAAGTCAACTCCTTTGCAATGTTATCCCTTGGAAGCATGCCAAATTTTAAATATAAATATATACTAAATATCACACTATTTAACATACATTTAAAGCAGTGACTGGTATAAGTACTTTGTAATACTGCACATGGTATTAATTAACGGTCTAATTTTTTTGTTTTATTTTTGTTTTGTTTTTTTGTTGTCCCCTTCAAATCAGTAGATGTAGCAGACCATGAGAAAGCTTTTAAATGTAAAACTTTGATTTTTGATAATTATGGCAATATTTATGAAAAGATGTTCAAGGAACACTACAAATACAATGTCAGTTATCTCTAGAGACCAGATGGTGACCCTAACATTTGATGAAATCTTTCTGCATCAATGGTGATTTATAGAGATCCTATTAGTTTAGAAGGCCAATTTCCATTTATTCTTTGTTATGTTAGGAGTGACTTTGCAGGGAAACATATGTGCATTTAATTATTATAACATATTTCAAGTGAAAGTCTGAACAAATGAAAACAGAATAAAATGATCCATATGGGAACCTTGAATGAATGCAAAAAAAAAAAAATTGGAAATTGATATGAGTCTGAATTATCTAAATAATCCAAACATTTTTCTTACAGAAATATTTGGGTGGGGGAATTGAAGAGAGAAATAATGTACACTGTTAGTTCAAACCATCACAAAATATGGTTCCCAACTCAAGATATCACTGACTGAATGTAACCTATTTAGACCAGTTATGAAGTGAATGCATTTATACTGGCTTTACATACCCTATTATAATCTTCATGTTGATTGACATGCTTGAAATCTGATACATTTGGAATGTTGACCTGTAAGCTGTGTGTTCCCTGTATATAATTTCATCAAATTGTAAAGCTTTGAAGAAATATTACTTTCCTTTGGATTTATAAATTTTGAAGTTTTATAACAAAATACAAGCGTTTTTAACCAATTGCCCTGATGACATCATTCACCAAGATTTTACCAGATCTATGCATTCACAAAATATCACCAAATTTGACAAATTAATATCTTTGCAAATTTACAAAATGCTAATTCATGGATGTGGTTTTGACAGGACAATGTATACAGAAAATCTCCATCAATTTTACTAAGTGATTGGTTTTAGCCACCAGAAGATGCTTAAATAAAGGATTGAATGGTATAATTTAACTAAATTCTCTCATTCAGAAGACTTGCTATCATCACTCATCAGTGATATGAATTATACTTCTACTGCAGTATGACCTCTTCCATAGATACACATAGGCAGCACATACATGTCAAAACAAGCCACACTTCCATAGATGAGTAGACTGATGAACCAAGAACATTACAGTAACAGTAATTATAAATTTGTACATTTATAAATGTGTTCACTTCAAAGCCCTCTTTCAAATCGAGATCTGAATGAGAATGTGGGGGACACTCATCTCTCAGATGGAGCAGGCACTGAAAAGGTGGTGGTTGGGGACGGTAAGGGGAAAAGGTGGTGGTTGAGATCAATATGAGAGAAAGGGGGTAGGGAAAAGTGGGTAGGGAAACGGGATGTTCGTTATGTACAAAAAAAGCAAAACCATATTTCTAGCTCCATTATTGCACATAAATTTGAAAGCCTGCATACCCAATGAGAGTGTACAGGTACAAGATTCTGGGTCATTTATTTTTGGCATCTAGGTCGGTAGGAATAACACTGTTAGCTTACAGTAATTATAATAATTAAATATTGAGCTCACAAATTGTACAGGTCTCTATAGTAACACTCACTTGTAAAGATTCAACCTGGCAATAAAACATTGCCTGACTTACCTGACGTCCATCTAAGGTGTATAATCGCTTCACCATTCCAGAGTCTAGTTTAATGGCGTTGGTAATGTCGGTCAAGACTTGATCAAATGTATGCACCGTCTTTTTGTTCAGCAGCACCCTAACAGCTTTCCTCGGTTTAGCACCGCTCTTGATTATGGTCACAAGTCTTGGTTTAATGAAGCTGCGATTATCTTCGGGTTGAGCACATTCAGCCACTTTAGGTGTTGGAGAGTCGCTATCTCTATCTTGGCTCTTTATTGTATTTGCTGGGTTCCATGGTCTATCACTGTTTCTGTCATAATCTAGCTTCTTAAAGATCCCCTGCGAGGCACACACGTAACTTTCCCCAGGAATTAATTGTGTAACGTGTGTGATTTTCCGAGCTCCATCGACCGTGAATATGTTCCTAACTCCGTGGGGCAAATGAGACTTGTCTGAGAGAGTTCTGGTCAAATCGGCTAGGAGTGATTCAAATGTTCGGAAACGGTCTGCCGAGACGGCATACATGATGCCTCTGAAAAAGCGGTCACCATTTCTATAAAACCTTACTTTCTTCGCCCTGAGCTCACTTGTTCTTCTCTGTAGAGAGGTCCGAATAAGTACTCCATGGGCACTTTGTGATGGGCTCGGCACTGTCCCACTACCCCTCAAGCTTCTCAATCTTCTCTTTTCCGCAGAAGAACGAAAATGCTCTGATAGTTCTGATAAGGCTGGGTTGGCCATGCCTGATGCTGTTGAGTTTAAGTTAAGAATAGATTGAAAGTTTCACAGTCAACCTTATTCTGATTAGGCTACTACTACTAGTTCAGACTGTTATGATTCAAATACATTATTTATGGCACTAACATTAAAGACAGAGTGGGTTTTGGGGGGGGGGGAGTATACATGTACAGTGTCTGTTCCCCCCTTTTTTCAACTAGTAGGGATGCACTCAACACGTACACATGGTGTTATGTCTTTCAGCTGGATCGGTTCAAGCTTCAGACTAGAGACTTGAGTAGTAGAACCAATGCTCTTTTCTTTCTATTTTCTAACATAATTTATCAAATGTGTAAAAGTAAGTTGGCCTGACGTTTCGATCCTAGCTGGATCTTCTTCAGGGGCTCAATGACAAGTAACAGATGGTACAAGGGGGAAAATACAAACCTAGAATACAGATAGGTTAGTGAGCATGGTGAACACAAAAGAGATATATGTAAGAGGATTAGTTGAGTATTTATCAAACATGTGGTCAAGAATAAAACATTGCCTACAGTTCCACAGGAACAAGTGTAAACATTGTAAGTTCTGTCGGCTTGCCTAATATAAAGCCTATGAATAATCTGTGAGTGTGACAAAATGATTGATTGTAAGTTTTTAATATCAGACCTACAGTAGCCGTTACGCCTACAGTCAGCTTGTCTGAAGTACATGCAGTTACAGTGCTTAGTGTATGCTGAATCTGATTTTGAAACCTGACTCACCTCCAAAGAAATGACCGTTTGATGCAATCCCACAGTTCAGTTGTACACCTACGTTTACAATAAACCTATCTTATAAATCCTCACGCTCCCAGCTTCAACGGTTACAGCCTCCTACTTCGACAACGTAAAATAAGCGAGACTGAGTAGCCTGTCCGCTACCTCGGAGTACAGTGGTCTCCTCAATGAGTCTTATAATGTTTTGAGCATAGGCTATAGTACCGTAAATGCCCACTCCTTGTTGATGTTAATTGCTACTCCCGATCCCAGTGTTGATATGTATGGATTAGTACTGCACAGGGTATGGAACACATGGGCGAGCGAATAGGTTACATTAGCAATGATAATGAGATGCCTAGCAACATACAGCAGACGGAACAAAGCAGTCGACAGCATCAGCCACTGAAATCAATAAATGTCAAAATGAGAACCTCTCTGTGACGATAGTTGTTACATAAAAGAATTCTGTGACTGAGAAAAATCCCCAACTGGTCAAGAAATTATCAAAATAAGAAAGGAAGTTCAATATTATAGGGATCGCAATTAGCTATTCGAATTTCCAGATGGCACAACAGGGGGCAGCATGAACTTCTGAAGTTGGCGGCTCACTTCCACTTCTTGAAACAAGTGATGGCGCACAGTAACAATTTGAGAAAGAAAAGGCGTGTATTTAGATATTTTTCCTATAGGGTCATTGATGAGGACTTGAGTGTCCCTCCTGATCCTTTTTTCTACTAAACTAAACTATATTGCCGATGTGAAAAGGTTAGTCCGTACGCCCGTCGCCAGAAGCATTCACATCACTATGTTAATTAATAACAGACCAAAGAACTACTTCTATGTAACAGATTCGGGACATGTGACTGGATCCACACGTGTGAATTCATATCTTTAAATGTTGGGTTTGGAAGGGCGGGTGGAGGGTTTAGGGCTCGAGTTTATGACTTAAAATGGTCAATGATATTAGCTTCATATGATACTGTAGTTGGCAAAAGTGGGCTCTTTAATCAAGGAATTATTTTCTTGCATGCAATAACCCACTTCTCTCAAAATATTCCCACTGACCAGGACAAAAAACCTGAGAACAGGCTATCAATTATTGGCAACCCATATTACCACATGTATCGCTTTTAGCATGTTGGGATAATACTGTTTCCCTTCACTGACATACTTGAAATCATTAAAAGTAAGCACCCTATAAAGAAAACACCAAGAATAACTACTCCCTGGGCATTTGTCTTTCCTATCATATCATCAACATTACCAAAAACCAATTACATTGTAAGATAAAGATCATTTAAAAAGTCAACAGAAAGTATTAAACACAAAAGTAATTATTTAATATGCATATTTTTATTTCTTTACACTGTACATGAAGTTTTTCATCAGTACTGCAAAGAAAAGATTTTCAAATTTATCATCAATACAAAATAATGAAAATATTTTCAACTTCATTAGAAATAACCTGTAATAAATAATACCGATTACATAACTTTGATTACATCGTGAAGTGAACTACCTATAATATGGAGATGGTAGACGATTTGCCGGAATGACAGCAACATACGGAACCATGTTTAGTATCCAGTAAAATGAAAAGGAGGAGACTAATAGTAACATGCAATACTTTATTTAAGGGTGATGGCAGGTCGTGCATAACCCTAATTAGAATTCTTGATTAAGTTTCGTACAAAAAAAAAACAAAAAAACTTGGGAGGTGACTAGGGTAGAAGGGAAAAATTATGATCAAAACTCTATTTGTGAGGTCATAACATCAATATAAATGTTACATTAATTGTGAATACCTTTAAAGAATTCCCTCACAACTGGTCCATCTAAATGTACTTTCATAGCCAGACGCAGATCTGGGGGAGGGGAGGGGTGTGAATATTTCCTCCCCTTTTTCAACCCCAAAAACAACAAAATTTAAAGTAGTTATTACCATAACGTTGCATTTATACCTAATTATACAGCCTTAATACGGCCCAGAACACACAATTTCACATATATTTTTTTGAGGGGGGGGGCATATCCCCCGGACACCCCTACATGGGAGTCAACTTCAACAACCTCAGGGCCCAACCCCCTCATTTACAAAAGTCTATAAACTGCAGCTGATATCTGAGTGAAACTTTTCATAGCTGCTTTAACTATCGAGATTTGCTGAAATAAACATAGCAATAGTAAAGAATTTGTTCCTAGTTTGTATGTGAATTCCTAGTCTGTTCTCCACTGTTCAATTACTGCTTCCTTTTTATTTTATTTAATAAAGCAGTGTCAATATAGCATAGAAATTCTAGCATCAAAATATTGCTACCTAACTGGTAAAATTACAGATGGGCTTGTTAAACCAATTACTTCACTTACATGGAAACGTTTATAGAGTGGTTTCTTATCATACACTTATTGAGGTAGCAAAATGACAATCATAGTCTTAATATTTCCTTCTCTTAGTCTAACCCACAATCCTTATAATTAAATAAATAATCCTTTCTTAGAGAGAAAGGATATTACATATGATTGAGCTTGTAACAGTACTGATTTGCAGGGCAACACTTTCACAAATCCCTAGCATAATTATGTAAATGAAACTTCAATCATCAACATTTATCTAGGTCGAGTTTACACCAAAGGGGGAAGAAATTCTCAGCTTCCAAGTCAAATAAGTAATACAGAAAATGTACAACAAAAATTACAAGCTTTAAGACTTCATCCAACTGCTCAATTATAGAATGCAGACAATCATTCATTTTTGAACTTGTAACTGATCAGAAACGAATGTCAATTATG
>KN890641.1:8029-19478 GCA_000934455.1 Apostichopus parvimensis
GTACTAAATTGATACAAGAGCTTACTACTGATAGAAGCAGCTAAGCACATATTGTAACTACACATAGATGAATAAGTATTTAATAAGCATGAATTCTATTAACATATTCATGCCTCTCTCTCTCTCTATACTGTACCCTCCCATATCATGTTTCAAAGTACTTGACAGTATGAACAGTTCCTAACCTATATATACAATAGAAACAGGATCATACTGCTCATACTCTCAGTATACGAATGCTGTGTGAAGTGGGACATGAAAGCACTTACAGTACTATAGAAAACATTATCCCTACTGGGTGCATGTACTTAGAGTGACAAATAGTAACAACACAAGATATACCATCAGCTTGTTGTCACCTACAATGTCATAAAATTGATCAAAACCCAACTAGAGATGCAATAAACCATTTGCTATATGGTGTCCGAGGCATGTCGTTACCAGTGGTTTCCCCAAGTCAAGTGATGGACTTTCGAAATTTAGTGATTCCAGACTTGATCTAAAAAAATCCCTTTAAGATGTCATCTAAAGATTTGATACATTTGATACTGCCTGCCCTATGAATGCCACAAAAAAAGTTACAGACCGTTCATCTCTAAGCTATATATTCACTATATTGACTTCCTACAGAGAAAGAGACAGACAGACAGACAGACAGACATACAGACATACATACAGACACAAAGCCAGCTACAGGCCGAAGGTGAATGACTAATTTTGCAAACTCAAATTGCTACTTTGGGAAAACAATCACAGATTAAAGCCTGATAAAGACTGATAAGAATTTCTATTTGAACTTCTCTTTACTAAAAGAATACAAGTTGAAGACTTCGTCCGCTGAATGATTGCAATCTCATTAAACTCTAGAGCAGTTGTTTGCATCACCGTTCCTTAATTTTTTTTTTTTTCAAAGTTCCACATCCCAGGAAGGAAAGCTTGTCCAGCAAATTAAATATTGTACAAACATAATTTTCAAAGCTTAATATTCCCAACAAAGACTGTAAAATCGTGATTAGAAGAAAATTAAACAAATTGAGCCAATATTTACTTAACCAATATCTTTTAAAGATTGACTATATTTTGGAATTCTAGATTTGCCAGACACCAATACCCAGCATGGAATCAGTTGTCAGGCCCTTTGGGGTTCTGAAGATAGTCAGAAAACTAATTAAGATAAAGACTTTGCAGTCTGTAAAATGAAATTTAAGCTTCTTCAGAAATAGCAAACTTAATAATGTCATTTTAAAGAGCTAAATTAAGGGAGTCAAAAGGTTTGTAATTATAAATCAATTGGAAGTATATTAATGTGACTTGATGCAACAATGGGTCATATTAATTACCGACACTTAACGAGAAAGGCACCCCCCGATTGGCGCGTCACTTCATTAAATAGGTCGGCCACAACGTAATTTAATTTAGATTATGCTATCATTTTTCATGGGTGTAAATGTTTGTGGTCACATGACTCAAAGCACACAAGTTGCCAAGAAGGATAAATGCATGAACATTGTTAATTAGTGTAACAGGCAGATATGAATATGCATATAGAAAACAGAAAAGCAGTTGGACATTGATTCCACAGAGGCTACAGTTGGCCTTAATAAAAGTACAGTTAAGCTCCACCCCTTTTGGTAGGGCTATCATTTAACATACCAGCTTCCAGCTAACCCAAATTTACTTCGCTACTCTCTTACCTGTCTCCCCACAACCTTAGCACCTCATTCTACCATGCCTAGAATGAACTCCCCCCCCATCCCCCACTGGGTCACTGTGCATGGCACTAGCAAGATGGTAAGAGCATAATGAAGACAACAATACAATTTCTTCAGAAATAGCACTTTAATGGACTGAATTGTTTTTAATATCTCCTGACCTAGCTCGACCACATTAGCATAACTATAAATATTCATCTTGCATTGTATTTACGCTCTAAGGGTATTATACCACAACAATAAAGAAGAGATTAAGCTTCTGAAAACAAAATCAGTTGAGCCACCAAAATATTTCCCACAAGGATCTGATGGCAAGAGGTGTTTTAGTTCAACTGAACTTTCAAAATTAATTAAACACTACAACATCATAGGTACCTTAATGGGAGCCAGTTTCTTTGTCTGTGTGTTCATGCTTGTGTGTGTGTGTTATAGTTGGGGTTTGTAAGTATCATTAAATTAGGAGTACACAATTTACATTGCTTGGTCAAAATATTGATTTATCAATAAAACCCAACCCACATTACAGAAAAGAAGAATTTTTCAAGTCTTGTATTAATTGATCTTTGACGGTATACATACTCCTATCCATGCCTTGTATTAAAATAACGAAATACACACCATTTTTTGTATGATATACTCAAAAATTAAGCGGTGCATGACAATGAAGTCTGACTTTATATCGAAAGCTTTTTACATTAAATTTATGATAGATTGCAACGAAACATTGTTTAAAAATCAAATTACAAAACTCAGGCCTCAGCAGTGGTCTCTCACCTACGAGGTGTCAATTTTGACAAATAAGTGAATAACTTACAAACTCGGTGGAGGTGTGTGTGTGTGTATGTGACTCATTCCACGAGGCCGGCCTCACCTGCATGTACATGAAGGACATACAGGTCTGTCTACATGATCTCCTTTGATCAGCTCTTGACACGAAGACCCCAGTAATTATCTAAAAGAACTATCAATCCAAGGGGCCTCTACCTGGGCTATACCAAATAGATAAAACTTGATGAGAAAGTTTGAACTGCAAAAAATCTACCAATTAAAGTTTGAGCACCTGTTCTGTCGTGAGTCATCGTCGAGCTAACCGACTAGGCGCCGCTCTGCCATGTTCATCCATCAAGACGAGGGGTCTTAATTTCCTAGCATTGCCTTAATTCTCTCTTCGATGTTTCGCAGTTTGCCAATCAACTTTTACGACTAATTAAGAAGTGGAGAGTGCGCATCCTTTAAAAAACGTTTGGACGAATCGAGACACACCGACGGACGTACATTCCTCTTCGAGTGACATCTTCAAACACAGTGCAAATAGTACCTTCCTTGCGTTCCTTATTCATCAAACACGACTAATTCAAACCGGTTCGAGTCGCTGGTATCCTTCCGGCGAGTGGCATCGTCTTCGTACCTCTCTTCCCCCCTTGTCTCAAAGGTTTCCGTCCGTAACGAATATTGCCACGCGATGTGAGTCAATGTTTATTGAGCTTATCAATCAGATGTTGCACCAAACCATGTTCTAGGTATAAACCTGCTGCTCCCGTGTACCGACAGACTCGAGGAGGTACATCTCTGATCTATGTGCACCTCCGAAAAAAAAACACTCAAGTAAGTGTTTTACAATTTGCTTTAAACTGTCACACTCATGAATCATCGTTATGCAATATAGTCAAGGACGTGAAATGGAGCAGAAGGGGCCAGGCGGGGGGGGGGGCGTAGAGAAATACTTCTTGTACTTTCTTTTTTAACGAAGTGAAGTTTTTTATGGTGGCAGTCTACGGAAAAAAAGACTGCCATGTTGTTAAAGTCAGAAGATTTTACTGAGTTTTGGTTATCTCAAGAGCTTTCTGAGATTATCTTGCATTTTCTAGATCAGCGAGAGAAAAAATTGATTAAGCTTTCAAGGGCACACAAACCTAATCATCATCCTTTAGCTTATATGACAAAAATCTTTGTAAAAACAGTTCAGAGAAATCTTGATCCAATTTGGGAGAATCCTTGTATAGATACTGTATCTTATATCGGAGCTGTCATTTTTCCGTGATGTCATGGCTCTGTTAGATTATTATTTAAATAATATATAAATTGATTCATATTTTGTGATTTTCTTTCTCTGTCCAATCATACTATATTTTTGTATCCTTCTGTTCATGTACCCTGTTTACTAAACATTAGTTTTGTTGTGCCTGATGTTATACAAGTACAAGAAGATTGAGGACCAATCCATGAATGGCTGTTTATAACGATGAGATCTCGCCAAACTTACTGGTTTGGATATATTTACAAGTGACAAGCTTACCTGTCACCCCACAACCTTATACACTCTAGTTAGGCCGTGCCTAGAATGAACAGGTAACCTTTAAACACTGTGCGCCCTCTATGACCGGCCCCTTCAGTCAATGCCCTTCCTTCTCATTCTACCACCCAAAGTGCCAGCATGGTATGTTTTTTGCTTATGTTATACTTTACAGTATTACCTCATTTCTAAGTACACGAAGATAAGGACCAATCTGTGAACGGCCGTTTATTGCGATGAGTTACAGTTTACTGTACATACGTGTGATGATTTAAACCTTGAGACCGCACGGCAACTGATGGATATCTATCTAGAGTATTACCATTATACAGAGACATGTACAGTATGAGCAAGATGAATGAACATACATTCAAATATTAAATATTAATTCTTACCTTGGCATAATCTAATGGCAAGTCATCTTCTGGACACTTGAAGATACCGACACTGTCAAATTAAAAGAAAAAGAAATATTTTAAATATGGTGCAGTAAGAAATGAAGCTCAATAAAAAAAAAATAATAAAAAGTTTATAGACCTCACTAAAAGTGCCAAGTATATGAATTACATTTTAGCCTACTATAACACTTCCCCCCCTCACCATCACTCCCCCCCCCCTATGGTCCCTGAGATACATACATGTCTGTGCCTTGCGATAGGATGTGCGATAGGGTATGTAAATATCTCTGTCAGGGTGATGCTCGACTGTTTAACACTGACTGTGGTTTAGGTTCATGCTACCTGCACGACAACAGTCGATACATAAAAGTACAATTACCCTTAATGTACATGGCCTTCTAACTGTACTGTTCATTAATGCAGTAATACACCACAGCATACACTGACATCATAAAGCATCTTAATTGCCAGCAGCAATAATCATCTTTGCAGCAGAAAACAGAACTACTACATTATACTGTGTTACGATAGGACACATTTATATGGCTTTATTGATAGAACGTTTCGGCCTAATTTTTTGTAACATTAAAACTACCATCAACTGTTGCTGTGTAAATTCCTTGTATGAAAATTATGTAGACATTATTAAACATAGATGTCACAGGGGCAAAACTGAAACAATTTACTACCATTTGGTAGCTAGGAACAAATAACATTAGCTGGATAACAGTTACATCAAGCATACATGTATATTTGTCTGTGATCATTGTCATACATACAGTACAGTACATCCTTCTATTAAATTTCTGTTTCGAACGAATTTCAACCAATTTTAAAATGGTTAGATTATAGACTTAGTGTTACATCAATTAAACAGTGTTAAGTCGTTCATAATGATGATACTAAAAAAATTAAAAAATATAATAATTAAAGATGACGATGATCATAATGAAAAAAAAACGGAAATAAAAGTGTTCAACTTCATGAAAGCATTCTTAAAACAGAATTAGAACATACAAGGAAATTTAAAAAATAGAAATCATAAATGCACACCAGTAATGAAAAAAAACACACATTTTAACTGGAAAAAATGGAAGAATAAATCGGTAGTACCTGCAGTCCAACAAGGAACACATGTCATAACTAGACTGTTTAAAACCTCTGAGATCCTACAGAGCCATATTGCTGCCACAACTAATATCAACTTTAATCTGTCTGTCTGTAAACCTTTGCTTTTTCACCCTTCTCATTTTGACACATTCCCTATCTGAAATAATCCACGTGGTCAATATACATAGTGCATCAACCTTTTAATTGGCCAATCATAATTAAGCACACATTCAAGATATTATACCTTATGGGGATAGTTTTGCCCCAGGGCCAGCTTTCCATGTACAGTATGGTTTCCACAAAAAGTTGTGGTCTGACAAAACTTTCTGACTTTATCAAAAGCAAGCTAAGCCACAAAATGTTTTTGTTCAAGTTCCCTACATAATGGCCACATGACCACCGATATAGATAAACAGGCTTAAAAAGTCACTACTTTACAAATCATAACAAAGAACAGGCTTCAACAACAGAAGGAAAATGCTACCACAGAGGAAGAAAAAAAACATTTGACATTTCCTAAGACATGGACCATATCATAAAGTTTACAGCAAAATTCATAACATCCTCCCAAAAATAACCACAGCCTATATATAACAAAATGGTTCTGACAGCTTTCAAAATATTTGTAGTAGGGCATATTGCAAAACATCCCAAAATATTACTCATTTTAAAGCAGTATTTTACCATCAAACATATTTATCCACCAATTTTATGGGTTTATAAAACTGATATGGAAAAACCAGAGATGCCCATGCAGACAAAGCTATAAATTTACAGGCGCTATTTTTTTTCTACTCCAGTTGAATGGAAACGGGCAGCTTGGCAGTTGTGTAAACATATCTACGTTCATCCTATTGTTATGTTTTATCACCTTCTCCCATAAAACTTTACACATTATGGTTGTATTTGTATAGAATCCCTCGAATGATGCGTAATTATAATATTGGTTGGGGGGGGGGTGGAGCAGGCTTAATTTATGCTTTACATACTCCCAATCAGAGTTGTGATCAAAGATAAGGGTATATGCCACTTGGTGAAGCATTTATTAATGGATTCATGCAAAAGGAAGGTAACAGAAAAGCATATATAATATGAAGGAACTTTTATCAAAATATTATTATTATTAAAATATTTCATCGCACAGCTAGATCAGAGATAAAAAACGTTGAGGCTTTGTTTGTTTCTTTGTCTGTTCTGTTTCCAGTGGGTATATATTTGCAAACATATATGACACATTTGGGCATCCATAGGGCATTATGGGGGAGGAGATGGTTGGCGGGGAGGGGAGAGGAATAATTCAAATGGTGTTTTACTTGACTTAACGTAGCATTTTGAGTTTGGTCAAAATAGTTTCCAAGGACAATGAGTGTTTCTTAAAATATGATTGCAATTAACCTAACAAAGATATCGTTCTATGTGTTTCACCAAATAAATGTAATTGAATGACAATTTCATGAATTTGATTTAATCCTCTACATTTTGTCAGCATTGAGACACCTGTCATAGAAGTATAAACCATTAAACCACATGTAAAAGCAATAACTTTCAAAATTCCAAGGTTTTTCTTTTTACTTTTGCTTCACTCCTCGAAGTGAAATATGACTAAACAAACTAATGAATTATTTTGTTATGTTCAGATTTAACTAAATGGACCAGCATTAATTTAAATATTTATCAATTTCCATTCAAAAAGCAGAGATGCTTTAATGGTGTGTCCTTAGTAAGTACAGTAATAGCAATTTCATCAGCACCTGCACACAAATATTACACATGTATGCTAGGTACACATGTTATAAGAAAATCACCTTTCAGAATGCAGCTATTTCCCTGTCCCACCCCCCCCCCCAAACTCCCAAATAGTCTACTGTACCAGTCTCCCAAAAAGTCTACCATACCAATCTCCCAAATAGTCTACTGTACCAATCTCCAATATAGTCTACTATACCAATCTCCCAATTAGTCTACTATGCCAATCTCCCAAAAAGTGGACTGTGCCAATCTCCCAAACAGTCTACTGTACCAATCTCCCAAACAGTCTACTATGCCAATCTCCAATATAGTCTACTATGCCAATCTCCCAAATACTGTAGTCTACTGTACCAATCTCCCAAATAGTCTACTGTACCAATCTCCCAAATAGTCTACTACACCAATCTCCCAAATAGTCTACTATGCCAATCTCCATTTGACAGAATAGCCATTAATTTTATGTACATGATCTATCTACACACTCTTATCATTCAACTAAAGTTCTAAGTATTAAACCAGACACTTCTACTATTCATCTGTCTATACATAATGCCCTCCATATCATAATTGATTAAGACATTTTTCACTTGTCAATCAAAACGGCAGAATGTTTTCATAATTTGATCAGCCATTCTCCCAACAGTGTGTATAAGTTACCTATAGCTCTAGGCAAATACACATGTTTATTTCCAACGCCATATGAACCCATGGTTATACCCTGGGATGTGCAGCCCCCCCCTGGGCTTCCTAATTGTGCTAAATAATTGACATGGCACCTCCCAATTCAGTACAGGACAGTGAGAAATGATAAGGCCCGGTAATCAGCACTGCAAATACAGTTTGTAAAAATCTTCCCAACAGCTCGTAACACTTTCACGCTACAGTATGATAAATGTCTAAAATAAACCTTACTCATATCTTAAAATACACGTAACTCATATCTTAAAATACACCTGACTCATATCTTAAAATACATCTGACTCAAGTGACAGTTTAACCTCTTCTCTTACTTCATCAGCTACTTGTTTATACTCTGGTTAATGTATTTGAACTTGACAGTTAAAGGAACAAAAAATATTTAACCTGAAAATATAATTTATTCAGAAATTGGTTGGAATATGATTTATAATTTGCATATGAAACCAGTTGAAGGACTTATCACCTTAAAATTTCCGGGACATAAAATTTTCTTTTTTAGATTACATACTGTTAATAATCATGCAGACAAATTGTTCAAAGAGGGTAATATTGGGTAATTTATACTTCTATTGTTGATAAACTATATTAGCAAACATGTATTGTTTGTTGACTGAAGGGACTTTATGTGTTTAAATCAGGAGTTTTAGCCAGACGTGAGAAAAAACAGGGGATCCAATCTCCGGCACAACTTTCTATATCACCGCCTGGGGGTTAGGTCAGCAGGTTCCCCTCCCGTTTGCCAAAAGTTTGTTTGATTGAGTGTGCCTACGTTAAAAATGGCGGCAGCTTTGTTAGCTAAATTTTTCAAGCCGATGAATCAACCTTAATTTCACATCAGTTTCTTATACCTTTCTAACATGTAACAGCAACAGCACAGCAATGTAAAGAACACATCACTGGCTGCAATGTACATTCATGTGTGCAGAATTTTTCTGTTCATTTGTATGTATGTATGTATGTATTATTTTAGATCCTCCTGCAAGCAGGAACTCGCGAAGAAGCCTCATTGGCTTGTCAAAGCCCAAAACTGACCGAAGTCAGTCTCTTAGATTCATATTTAAAGTCCATGATTATGAATTATCAATTGTCAACATCTCTGTAACTCGTGTCCATCTCTTGTCCTTATCAACTCTTGTCCAACTCTTATCCAACTCTTGTCCATCCATCCATCCATACATTCCTTCTTTCCTTATGTTTCTTTGTTTACTTATTCATTTTTTCTTTTTGCCAAAATTTATCGCCAAACTGTCTTACGGACAAACATACTGTATGGCTAATGGTTGGTATAACACAAATGACTCAATGCAAAACACTACCTTAAAGAATGACTTTTGACAGAATGTTAACTTTAGTGCATTTTTCGTTTGCTTCCGAAAAACAATGACAGACTGACAATTTGGTTACAATTCCCTAATCTCACGACCCAATTCCCTATTTAAATATTTAGGAATAGGCTGCCATATTATTACCCTGACTGCGACAAAGTCTCATGCCAATAAAATACTTATTTTCACCACAGCAATTTCAGCAGTCTAGAGAGATATTTCAGTTTTGGTGAGATTTAGAGAACACCGGTTCACCTCGGCTGTGACTCATACTGTACTATTCGAATTCAAACCCCTCCGCATCCCAGATTCCTTTTGAAATTTTGTCATCTTCAAGTTTCAAACCGATCGCAATTTATTCTCACGGAATTTAACCAAATCTGCCCTCTTGACGATTTACGAGATATATTTCTACTTTTTCAGAGAGCTCTTTTTAAGTCGGACAGAATCCTATTAAGTATGCAAGAATCCTACTCGAGTCATTCAAGTGCCTGCCAATCTGGGTCTTTTTGTTCCAACACTTTCCCCCTCTGGGGAAAAAGACACCATGAACTCATTCTAGGACCCCGGGGAGAAAAAAATGTTAAAAACAGTTTCACACCCGGCTGCATGTTGGACCACCTCTGTCGATTAATCCAGTCACCTCCGAAGATAAAGTCTGGCTGCAGAGATAAAACTCAGGAAGGCATGCTTAACTAGATTTCCAATTTCAGGATAAGATCTTGCGTTTAATCGCCTTATTTGGTTAAAATATTTTATCTAACTTCCTTTCTTTGTCTTCCTGTTTCCTTTCTTTTTTTTCTCCCTGATAGATCTGGCAATGAATTAATCAAGGAAATTAATTAGTCACATGACTGGAGATAAGGAATTGGAGATAAATTATTGGAACAAAAGGCTAGATGGACCTACACTGCTGTCTGGTATGCATAGACATCGCAGGAGGGAGCTCGGAAAAAAAAGTTTTGATGATCGAGGAATTTTTTTTCAACATTTCTTGGTAATTATATTTTATACTGAAGTCTCATATAAGGTGCTATAAATGTGCCAATTTTGACGACTGCAGTGAATAAAACATTAGAATCGATTGAATTCTTTAATTTCAGTGAAAAAATACAGTAATCCAAGAGGGTGTGTTTTGATGAAATACTCATAAAGTCTTGCAGGGCTCTTGATCCTTTGGGCATGGGCAGGTAAGGCTGCTGGTACCAAGCCCCCCTCCCCCCCCGGATCCTTTGGCCATGGGCAGGTAAGGCTGCTGGTACCAAGCCCGCCCCTCCCCCCCACCAATAATTTCAAAGCAATGCATTTTCACACTAGCATGATATCACTACCACAGATGGCACTTTCAACATCACTAAACCAGGATATAATTTTAGTGTTCAAAATTGTGTAGCATTTTTGCAGGCTACGAACTTTGTCTCTCACAAAGTGCTACGGTTCCTGTGTACAAAATTACAATACATATTCGTAACATTATGCATTTTGCTCATATTGGGTACTGGGTACTGAATTAATTATTCCTTGTGAATATATTGGTCTGTCACTCCCTGTCGATATATTTCTGTTCACATTTTGTTGAAGCAGTTTTTCGGGTTAACGAATTAACTTGTTTGCACTGAATACTGAAAATAGTATGCTTTAGTGTATAACCAGTACGCCAGTTAGCTTTGTGACTCCTTGCCATACAATTTGCTCAAAATTCAATATACTGTAATTATCTGACTATTATGTAGAGCAAATGACCATACTTGCACTCAATAAGACGGATCCACAAACCAAGTATGAAGTTAATCTACTGTTAACTGTTTGAGTTACCGTGTTTATAAGCGTGTGTCACATACCTGTACATACAGTACATACACACACATGCACACACACAATTGCATAGATTCATTGTGCCTCAGGCAAGGAACCAAAACTTGCTATTAAGCATCATAATGCACTTGTGTATATAGCAACTTCACCATTTTGCATACCATAGAACTTATGCCATATACCAGATAATTTATATGCCCTCCTTCTTGTATTGGGGTGACTCTGTCTTGGATAAATTGCTAGCGCTTGATAAGCAATTGGAATCGCTGCTTCAAAATGTCAAAGTCATTCATCACAGTTGTATTCAAACTCTTTTCCAACATTCTTTTGATTCACCCCCCCCCCCCC
>KN890642.1:4351-28798 GCA_000934455.1 Apostichopus parvimensis
GCGCCTGTAAAGGTGAGTACTTGTTAATCAGCTAAAACTGATGTGTGTTATAATTTCTTAACATGTGTTACATTTATGACCAGTTGCTACTGGGAAAGGACTTACAAACAGAAAATACTAAAGATTGACTGGAATCACCAGACTACTCTAAAGGTTTCGCCAATAAGTAGATGACACTTCACTGCAAATCGATTAAAGTCGGCAATTTGAACCATCTTTACAAGGTATACTTACTATTCAAACATCCTAACCAGTCATGATAGTTAAAACAGCTTTTGAGTAATGTATTCGTCTGTTAGTAATTTTTACACAGTATCATCTGTAACCATGAGTTTATACTCATTAACAGTTGTCTCTTATTCACAGCATACAAGCTGATCAAGCCATAAACATTGGGTAATTTGGGTTAGGACGTATGGAAAGCCATTTTAACTTTTAAACAGGAATTTGATATCTCGAAATAATTTCCACATATCTCAAATTAAATTCAGATATCTCAAATTTATTTCAGATATCTACAAATAGTTGCAGATATCTCAAAATCAATTCAGATATCTCGAAATACCATAGAATTTGAGATATCTGAATTCTATTTCATATATCTGAAATAGAATTTCAGATATCTTGAATTCAATTTCAGATATCTGAAACAGAATTTCAGATATCTCAAATTCAATTTCTGATATTTCGAATTCAATTTTAGATATCTCGAATTCAATTTTAGATATCTGAAATATAATTTCAGATATCTCGAAATACCATAGAATTTGAGATATCTGAATTCTATTTCAGATATCTGAAATAGAATTTCAGATATCTCGAATTCAATTTCAGATATCTGAAATTGAATTTTAGATATCTCGAATAAGAAACAATCCAGATATCTAAAATTCCCGATTAAATGTTATAATGGCTTTCAATAGGGACGGAACGAGGGAGGTTAAAGAACTAGGTTTCGGGAGTTATAAATAACGTTCCCACCCCTCCTCCCAGTAAGACGTGGAACGGGACGCGCTAATTAAATTTCCCGAGGCATTCCTTACTATTGTAGATCCGTTACCAGTGGCTATTGAGCAGCTGGGAGGTGAAGGCAAGTCCGTAGAGTTGAGGCATCAAACTGCCGATCATAATCCTCCAGATTTTGTTGCGAGACCACTCGCTTTAATTATCTTAAAATTTACAACAAACTGACACCAGAAAAACACAAAACAGGATTATTTAAATTTAATTACTCAATACTTAATTTTATTTTGTGTTTGTTACTTACCAAAAATATTTTGTCATTATATGACATGATTAATTATAAAATAAAACAAAAGGTGACTAAAAAATTAAGACAATAGTAATAAATATTGCCAATGTTCAAAACAGTAAAACTATATCACACTTTTTCACACGATGAATCAATAAAAAGGTCACATTATTGAAAAATCCTCAACAATATCGTGATCGTTTGTTTGACGTGACGTCATCATTAATCCGCCGACGTTTCCGTTGTTTAGATATTATGCGGGACTTATCAAAATAGTTCAGTGACATATTTAAGTCATCAACGGTCATTTTGCACCTGGCAAGTAGTTTTGCATCCACAAAAGTATACCCCATTTCTTGGGTTCGGGGATCTCGTACTTCCAAGGGAATTAATGCCTTGTTTCTTCCTCCGGATAACTTATCCTGCTTAAAGGTATCATCATTATCAGTTCGTGTATTATACAGACTGTTAGATGGCCTCTTTATCTTCTCAAGTTTAGGTTCTATCCGGTATTTTAGAAACAGACGATAGTTCCCACCAGTGTAACTCCTCCGCTGGAATCGTAGGGAACAAGATGGTTCTTCCTCGTAGCGTGGTTCCAGATTTAACTTTAGAGCCGTAGTGACTTTGCTAAAATCTTTCAGAAGGTTCCTTGAAAGATGCTTCCGTTTAGACGTTGCTTTCTTGAAGCAATGAGTCACATCCGAAAAACGAGAATTCTGAAAAGCAAAGATACAATTTTTTGCTAAGTGTATGGTATGTATGTTACTTAATGTGTTTTAACTTAGGCGTGTATTTGCACCACATAATGTGTGGTAGTAAAGACGACTAACCTTGACGATTTTAGACTCCATTAATTCGGGGTCTTTCCTCAAGATTTCTCTTTCTCCGTTTGTTCCAGAGATGAAAAGCACCGCAAAACATTGCTTGATAGCTTTTGGCACAGTAGAGCACATGTTGCTTTGCAAAATGTAAGATTAGTGAGTGAATATTGGCACACGTTTGAATACGTAAAAGTAGTAACACTTTCTGTTTACCCAGTTGTTGTCGTTGTCAACATGTATCCAACACTGACGACATAGTCGGATGTTGCGCGCAAACGCAAACTCTAACTGCGCGCCAAAAAAAATTGACCCAATGAACGGAGTTCCAAAGAGTTTTCAATAGCGCCTCCTGTCTCCCATACTTCTTACACACAAAAGTATGAAGCCATTACCAGCGTGTGTCTGCAGACGTACGTTTTTGACACTGAGTTTTTTTTTACGCCAAAATGCGCGTAAACCCACGGGACTCATATAGGTTACAGCGCCTGAGGCGCTAGCTACTTGACTTCTTACTGAAACTAAAGCCGCACTGTTAATGTCTTTGGCGTATTGAACTGTATTTTTAATGCATTATAGATAAGGTACATCGTAACTGCAAATAAACTGAGAAATTCTGGTATGATTCTCCATCAATTCTATTCTATATCCCTACATCTCGTTATAAACATTAGTTTCCCGGCACTTCATCAAATTTAACAACTCAATCGTACCCGAGTTCTTGTTGCGAAACGAATAGGCACTTCAAAAGATTATCCGCGCGTATACGTGCATGTTGGCTTCTTCGTAAAGTTTATGCCTACGAACGCGCTGCAAGAAACCATAATGTCAGAAACGTACGTGTGCAGGCGCGCGCGTGTACTGCATTCACACTTCTGTGTGTAAGAAGTATAATATGAGTCATGAATCTATAGCGAGATCGTTTCGTGAAACTGCTTTGCAATAACAGCA
This sequence comes from Apostichopus parvimensis, assembly GCA_000934455.1. Classification (NCBI taxonomy): domain Eukaryota; kingdom Metazoa; phylum Echinodermata; class Holothuroidea; order Aspidochirotida; family Stichopodidae; genus Apostichopus; species Apostichopus parvimensis. The sequence goes on from KN890642.1 coordinate 7,376, forward strand.
GCATAAAACAAAAACCCAGGCATGCGTTTATGGTAGGCCGCAAAGGACATATGTCGGGAATTAATCAGACCCGTCAACTCTCCCGGTTTTACCGGGAGACTCCCGGTTGTTACCCGAATCTCCCGGCCTCCCGGTTTCATATTCTATTCTCCCGGTATTTTAATGTTTCATCACTTGCGACATTTCTGAAAATAGCCAACAATTAGTCCTATGCTTAGTAATTCCCCACAGTAACGCTGAACAGGAAAGGCTATTCAGTGTAGTTCGCAAGAACAAGACAGACAGTCGGTCAAGTCTCAAGCTTGATGGGACTCTATCTAGCATACAGTACTAGCCATGAAGTCACAGTACCCAGAGTCCACTGTTCCCTGTTTCAAATGGAAGCCTACTAAAGAAACGCTGTAGAAAGCGAAGCGAGCTGCTGTAAACTACAACAAGAAACACTGATTGGATGATTCTCTCACTGTAGGCCTATTGCATAAGTAGACTATACTTATTTAGGAGTATTTATATCATTTCAGTTGAAAATTACCAACCTCCCTATTTTCCCCTTGTTCTCCCTATTTTTTTTGCCCTGAAAAAAATGTTATTCTCCCTATTTTTGGGTCAGACAGGTTGACAGGTCTGATTAATACAGACATTAAATCGATTTAATGTCGACATATATTTGAATTTATGCGGACATTAATTCGATTTAACACAGACATACATTATTGACCAATCATGAGCCTTGTTTTAATACAGATATTAATTCGATTGAATACAGACATATATTCGATGTATGTCAGCAACTGTATATGATGATTGGCTCAAGTGCTAATGCTATACCCTATTTCTCACGGTGTTGTCAAGCCCCTGATTTGTTATAGTTTTCTTATATGCAGAGTGCTAGTTATGACGTAAAATCCTTGCAGTAAATTCGATATCCTGTCCATTGGCGTACTAAACGGGGAGGGGGCAGGGCGATCCGCCAAAAAAATTAAGAGGGCGGTAACCACTTCGATAAAGGCCTTCGATTCTCATTATTACAAATGTTATGCCCCAAAATTACAGGAAAATATATGTTATTTTGGCCAGTGTCGCCTGCGTTTATCTGATTACCAGTTTGCGTATGTCTGTACTGTTTAAAAAAGATATACTACTTGCAAACGTGACACTGCATATTTTTTCATATGTTTAAATTTTGAAATTATTTATGGGGATGCTTGTGGCGGTCAGCCATAGAGGAAAAGTGACAATTTTCCCGATTTTTGTAAATCATTGTGGTGGTTTATGACAATCTAACTTGTCTTCTAAAAATGAATATTTTGAACAAACAATAGGAAAAGTTAAGAAACATTCACTAAAGAATAAGAATTCCTAAACATATAATCAGTTTAAAGCTTTGCGAAAGGTAGCACAATCTCGCATCTTAGCCACCTTACATAAACAAAATATTCTCTTAGAGCCCCCTCAGGACGGCATCCCCTGCACGGGGTGAAAAAGGAAGGATCTTCCCCGGGTGCCAACTATTCTAGGTAGACCACTTATCCTGTCACAGCGTTACTGCTTTAGGGGGCGACGAAACGTGCATAACTCTACATAAACATTTAATTTCTTCCAAGGGACATAGAAAGATGTTCAACCTAAAATTAAAACACTTGACACTAACCTGGCTGTTTATCGGGTTGCTAGGTCAGTCCTACCGTACTTAAACTTACTCAGCAGCATTGGTCCTAAATTTGACATCCTACTATTGCTACAAGTTTTTTATTTAAAAAATCATTACAGTTGATTCCAAATTTCTAAGACATTGAGAAGTGTTCGTATCAGATCATTTAATGCAGGGGTTCCCTAACTGGGGTGCATGAACCCCCAGGGAGTGCGTTAGTCCATTCTAGGGGCTTCGTGAGATGTTTCTGAAAGTCAAAACTATATACTTTTTGTTGAAATAAAATCTGATATATCATATAATTTAGTAATGTACAAAAGTCGTACCTATCGACAAACTTTTTTTCGCATTCCATACGCATATGTTGCCACATGCAGTAGTAACGTATCGTGCATGTGATAAATAACTGAAATATGAAACAGACACAGGCCGCATGACTTTGGTGAAGTTGGTGTACGCATGAGTGCATGACAGTACGTGGTGAAAATAAAGAGCTGATCTGATCTTGAAGTTTCCAAATAAATATGTGTTCATCTCGTTTTTTTTTCATAATAATATTACAATATTACACTATGAACTTGATCCCTAACGAAGCACTGTTTATGTGTATTATAGTATAATAATGACTCAGGTCGTGTCTCGAAAAGTTGGTGTTCGTGGACAACTCTGACATCCACAGGGGGTTCGTGGGGGGGGGGGGGTAGGGAAACACTGATTTAAGGATGATTTAGGACACAAACCAAGTTTGAAGTGTTGCAGACCATTAACAAAAACACATGTTAACAGTGCAAGTTGCATTTCTTTACCATTTCATATGTTAATTAATGACCCTTTAAAACTTTTCCTAAAATGTTCATCAATCAAAGTGGCTGGGCAAGTTAGTCTAACACACATACCACTATAGGTCTGTTCTTCGTACAACAATCACAATCAAAACATAAGACGAAAGAGGCATTATTTACAGCACATTACAAATGTATGATGCACAATTGGTTTTGAATGACATACATGAATGTTCTGTTGTTTATATGGAGTTAAAAGAACAGGTTTTGAATAATTAGTAAATAATGCATTTACACCCGACGTAATCATCAATTTAGCGTTAAGGACCATTCCAGGGATTTAGCATAAAATCTTGAGAACCGTGCAGAGTATGCTATAGAAGCATTACTACGGCACTCAATATGACTATGACATATCAAGACGAAATTCTGGCAATAATGATCCTTTAATATCTCCGTGAGACTTGTTGGGTGACAGTAAAATACTTGTTGAAGTTTGAACATGAGTTACCATGTACTTGACTTTCTAACAAAAGTATGATGGCGCTGCCAAGATTAGATTGTAACAGCAAAATCAGTGGTGCTATTTAGTAAGGTGTACACAAATTTTGAGCCATGTCTTCTGAAAAAAAAGGAAGCTGGTCACTTCGCCCAATAACCATTTCGCCCAACTGCCATTTCGCCCAACCAGCCTGGTCATTTCGCCCAACCAGCCTGGTCATTTCGCCCAACCAGCCTGGTCATTTCGCCCAACCAGCCTGGTCATTTCGCCCAACCTTGATTAAATATTATACTTCAAAATGTTCGGGAATTGTTAACGTTACGGGATGCGAACCGAATATTAAGGAAACTTGAAGTCGTGGTTACATTGATACAGTGGCTACATTGATTAAATATAATACTTCAATATTACGGACGGGTTTTATATTTTATTTTTTTTCCAGAAAAAGACAACTATACAGTTCCTCAAACATGCAAACGGCTCATTGCCTAACATTTGTCAGACTCCGATCGATATCGAACGGACATCACTTTATTTCCCTACCAATAATATAACCCAAAATAAATCAAATTGAACTAGTGAAATAGAAAAAGTAATATTATTCTGACTGAATATGAGTACAAAAACGGTTGGGCGAAATGACCAACAAGGTTGGGCGAAATGACCATGCTGGTTGGGCGAAATGACCATGCTGGTTGGGCGAAATGACCATGCAAGTTGGGCGAAATGACCATGCTGGTTGGGCGAAATGACCATGCTAGTTGGGCGAAATGGCAGTTGGGCGAAATGGTTGTTGGGCGAAGTGACCAGAAAGCAAAAATAACCGTAACTTATTTTCGATTCTTTGTTTGTTTGCAGTTAAGAAATAAACAACCAAGGGCGTAGGAACCGGTGGGGCTGGGGGGCGCCAGCCCCCCCAGTGAAAAATATGGTGGGGCGGAAGTATCATTCCTCCCCCTCGCTCCGCAAGTCAGAAAACCCCTTTTTCATTTCCAAATGAGAAAAAAATCTCATTTGGAGCACCAAATTGCATCTAAGGCCAGGTGAAAATGCAAAATTATTTACAAAATGGAGTGGGTGTTGAAGTGTGCTATATTGCACCAAATTGCATCTGAGGCCACCTGGAAATGCAAAAAAAAATCCAAAAAAAGACCCCTCCCCCAGGCCGGCCATCAGTCTTCAGCCCCCCCACTCAAAAGTACTTTCCTACGCCACTGTAAACAACAGAGTACAGATAGCAGTATTCATAGGTGTCCATGTGATTTATTTTATATTTACAAGTGCATATAAAGAAGCAAAAGTTAAAACAACAAAATAATAAATGACGAAATGGAGGGATTAGTTTTCTCTCTTCACAATCACCTAAATAAAATACTATAATACCCAAGGGCGTAGGAACCGGTGGGGCTGGGGGGCGCCAGCCCCCCAGTGAAAAATATGGTGGGGCGGAAGTATCATTCCGCCCCCCCCCCCCGCTCCGCAAGTCAGAAAACCCCTTTCTCATTTCCAAATGAGAAAACAATCTCATTTGGAGCACCAAATTGCATCTAAGGCCAGGTGAAAATCCAAAATATTTACAAAATGGAGTGGGTGTTGAAGTGTGCTATATTGCACCAAATTGCATCTGAGGCCACCTGGAAATGCAAAAAAAAATCCAAAAAAAGACCCCTCGCCCAGGCCGGCCATCAGTCTTCAGCCCCCCCCCCCCACTCAAAAGTACTTTCCTACGCCACTGATAATACCATCCCACTCCTTTCCGTATATTCTTTCACTTTAAAGGTTACATTTTTGGAGTTCAATAAGGGTCTTTTCTTAAATAAAATAACATTAAATCTTAATAACAAAGATGCGACATTTCCCCTCCATCTCATTTTGAACTCCACAATATACATTAACATGTATATATGTGTATATGGTAAACTGAGAAAATCAGATTAATCACCGTTTACCGGAATTGAAAGGGATTAGAAGTTACCCAAAACTCCTTAATTTCTGATTCCATTCCGAGCTACCTGACATAGTTGGCATCACTAAATTTTATATATTTATTTAATTTTCTATTTGTTAAACCCTAGTCTTCACACGGTTTTTACTACTTCGTCGATAATAATAAATACCACATTAATAGTGTGAATGCATGTAAAAGAGGTGTAGGTTCTAGGTTACAATGTTTGATTGGAAGGGGAAAGTTTACTCTGTACATCTAAAATCTGCTCAGCATTCCTCAAATTGGGCATAAGATATTGTCCGATCTTTCCGCACACACCTTGCAAGAAAACTTTAATTCGAATGTTTGTCAGTTCACCATCCTATATAGCATCAGTGCATATATAAACTTTTTACACGGAAGGTTGCATACGTCATGTCATGCAACAGCCCCCTCCCTCTGGAATGAGGATCGATAAACAGATACGATACCAAGGGCGGCGGAAGCACTTTTAATCTGGGGGGGGGGGCACCAACATCGAAGGGCACTTTGTTAGAATGTTAGAAGCCTTGTGGTAGTAAACATAGGCGTAGGAGGCGGGGGGGGGGGGCTGCAGCCCCTGAACCAAAACTTTTTGTGAAAATTCGGGCAATATGCTGATAATTTTTCGGGCACCTACTGAAAGAAAAATAATTTGCTATGTGTTTTTCAATGGTTAAACTGATATTATTATGATCATTATTATTGTAACGACTTTCCCAATATTTATAACCAATATGGAAGAGTAATAACACGGCAAATGATTGTATGTTATTGGCATGCGATGTATTTACCGACGCATGCCTATATGATATGCACATTAACATGTTGAACGCGCGCGGAGAGCGCGAAAAATTTTGGTAATATTTTTCGGGCAAGTCGTTACAGCCCCCAATTCAAATTGGGCTCCTACGCCTATGGTAGTAAACATTTAAAACTTCCCGAAATATTTCATTCGACGTGGGTTTCGCTTTGTAAACTCTTTTTTATTTAGAAATTTTTATGTAGAAAAAGGGCACATTTTTAACCTGAGGAAAAGTGGGGGGGCACGTGCCCCCTGTGCCCCCCCGGTTCCGCCGCCCTTGTACGATACACGCAGAGTTAACCATACCAAACCCATCCTTCCGCTCTCACATATACGCACAAACACCCACACTGCACACACCTGATGTCAACGCATTTTCACTTGAGAGAATTAAAATACTGCGTTATTTTGTATTAATGTCACTCCTTAAAACGTCTGTATAAACCATTACACATGCACTTAATGAAAGCTAATTGGTGGTTTCTGGCTGTGAGAATATAATAACAATATTTGCTTGTCGTGTCATTTACTTTGACCCCGAATGACCCTTCATGTTGTTGTTGACGTCATCATTCCTTTCAACTTGCGGAATCATTAATGGTTTGCTGTAACGAGGCATTAACACGGTAGCTGTGGCACGTCTCTGATGGAGAGAGGGGGGACGTCTAGGGTCCTGTCGAGAAACAAAAAATAATAATAATATGAAGAACTGAGACACCTGTTGTGGAGAAGAAGGGGGGGGGGGGAAGTGGTCAGGTGGTAAGAAATATGGTCTGACATAGAAGGGGTAGATACTTCTTGATAATTCAATTGTTCCACTAAGCGTTCTCAAATTTGATGAAACATGATTTATAAACAACTTTTTCTCATTATGTTTTCTTCGCATCGGGGGTGGCAGTCAACATTGGTTATATTTTTTACTTACATTGATACATCATGAAGCCTATTGAGGGCAAGATATCTATTCCGCTATATGTGTATATTCGATATAGTTAATTACAAAATATATTATCATATCAAGGTGTAATATCATTCCGTGACTATTATTATTATTATTATTTTGCCTTGCTCAAATATAATTTCGTTCCATGTAAATTTGATAAACGACAGATATATAAGGTAAAAGATGGTCCGTATATGTTTCTTACCGAATCGAATTTTTTCGCCAATTCTGAAATGGAAGCTTTCTTTCCTACAATGCCTAGCGGGATTGGTTTAATAATATCACGTGACACTAGAACTCTTGGCTGTTTCTTATCCTGTCGTTTCTGTTTGATGACGTCAGCAACGTGAAGAACCAATCCAAAGATATTTTCGTGGTAACGGCAATCTTCCTGTGAAAATAGACAATTAGACTTAATATGGTCAAATTGATTACATACAAAATAGATAATTCAGTGCTACGATAACGGACGGGGATGCAGGTATATACCCTGGTTAGGCCCAAATTTAGCAATTGTTTGTGAAAATATAGATATGTGGTTGTCTTTCATAATGAAACTTGCGTAGCTTTTTGTTCTTTCACTTCACACTTAATTGCCCTTCTTCTTTAACTAAAGTAGCTTCTGCAATCTTCCATGCATGCATGCTAGCGCTATAAACCATTTCTGCTAGCCAAAAGATATGCAAATTAGCTGGTTATCTTATCAGTAAATCTCAAACATTACTGATAAATAGCTGATGTATATGTGTTAGTGTGTATGAGTGTGGGTTCAGTTGTAAAAAATGATTAGCTCTGTCAGTCACAATGTTCGTGTGTGTGTGTCTGTGTGTGTGTATTTTGAGCCAGCGGATCACAACTGCTAGTCTCATAAGCCTAGCCAGGAAGAACGTTGTGGTGTGTATAACTAAAGATTTGTGTCAAGTGCAGTTTACATGAAGTACGGTCCCCAGTTCGCATTCACAAATTATGCAAATTATTTATAACATTTAATGTAAACCTTTGTACCTGGTCAGCTAATGGATCACCGTAACGACAATTATTCATTGTAACACATTCAGGAAAATATCTTAAAGAAATAATGATTTTTATTTTTGTGAAACATGCTAATCAATAAAAGTCCCCTTTTTCCCCTTAATGATTTACTTACTTTCATACGAGTAACATAGTTCTGTGCATCCACCATTGACATTCGACCATATTGGGACAAAATGGCTTCCACTGTTATCCGTACTTCTGTAGCCATGGTAACATCGCCACTTACAAACACATGTCCGTTTCGTCGGCAAATGGTACTGTACACGAGCCACGGGTGATCTCGCAAGACATCCTGTACGTAACGCTGCTGTGAAAAAAAGTGAGAGAAAAGGAGAACAAATGCGCGGGAAAACTCTTCTTGGTCGCTTGCCGGGTCAGTTTTCAAATACACATGTAAGTGCCAAGCACTGTTCGGGCGTTTTCTTAAATCCTTTTCAGAGAACCCTCTCATCCACAATGGTCGCCATCCGTTAAGTATTATTAGAACTGCGATCCGCAAACTTTACTTTCAGTCTACGGACCATGGTCTTCCATCAGAACTGAGCCACGAATTACCAGGTCCTCATAATCGATGTTCAGAATACATGAAAGCTAGCTTGGACTATGAACTTGATGTTAAACAAAGTTAATCGATCTCTTGTCGGCACGGTACGAAATCTGTAGATACATTTTCCGAAGTCGGGGGGAGGGGACCCAGCAATACACTTTTGGACCATGCCCATAGTTTGCGGACTGTCGTATTTTAGGTTAAAACTCTTAGACACCGAATTCATCAACTTGAACATTTACCTGCATTGGTTTAATTACTTCCATGAATCAAATAGTCAAACTTTATGCACATATTTTCACTTTGTCTTCTTATTAATCGATATACTCACCTCTTTAACCGGCATTTCAACTGTCCCATGGACCTTTTACCTTTTGTTCAGAGGCTTAGAACACTCGTTCTTTTCTCTCATGTGGACGATTAAATAGACTACCTAAACCTACGTCACTAAACATGTGAGAATTTGCCTTTAACAATATATCGATTATCCCTTCTCGGCCTTTTGTCTATAGGATCATGCGTGGTATCTTTTCTTTTCATGCTGATAACAGTACACAGTTAGATCGCTCACCAACCTTCAACCTGATGTCTAGAATCTATTCCCTTTCGAAAGGAATTCGTGATACTTACTTTACGTAACCAGACGTAACATCGTCATGTAATATCGATGTAAGAGGACTAGGATTAAGAGTGGATCAGGATTGGTTTTCGTGCCCACGCTCTATCGTGGGTGACCTTTCTTAAAAAGTATCAATTTGTGTTTGACTTTGTATTGATATAATGATCAATTTACTTACTCTTTGTTGACTTTCTTCCCTTGAGAATGTCATCATTGTTGAAGTTATCGCACCATGTTCTTTAGCTGTAATCAATTCTGATCTATACGGTTCGTCTACTGTCGCCTTTCGGCAACCATAGACTAACGTCATATCGCCAAAAGTCGGAACACGACGGTCAGACTCGGGAACTTCCGGAGCTGAATCGTATTTTGTAAGGTCTGCTTCTCTGTTTTGCCAGAACGATCTAAATGGCGCTATACCTGTACCAGTTGCAACGAGCATCATCGGTACGGAATCATCTTTGGGAATGTGAAAGGATGGATTTCTAGAAGAAAATCAGATGTTATAGACTAGAGAATATTATCTGTATTGAAGAAGGAATCTGTGAAAGATGACCTGTGAGATGACCTCGTCAAACTTATAAAGGAGACACAGATCGAGCCATCATATTTGGTCGATATAAAAATGAGATAACTATCAACAACAACTTCTCCCTAACAGGTAAGAAAAACATGTTATTCCAAGTGGAAGATATCACAGATTTACTAATGTTCCTTCACACACAAAGCTTGGAGGCTTGATCAAGTCTAAATATGACGTCATCGAGCCATGTGTGTTTCATCTTCTTATGTATTACTTCATTTATACAATCTTTATCTTCTGTCATGGAGATGGGTTTTACAAGTGCTGAATTAAAATTGTTGAGTATCTTAACATGACCTGATGACGGTTATTGGTTTCAGTGCCAGTATACTGTTAACATTCATTTGAAACTATATGTAAATAAACACAAAGAGAAAGTTAAAAGTTTCGATTCTCACTTATTCCTGGGCGAATATGATTCCCGACGATGGAGGGTTTTAATAATATTAACAAAAAAAATCACTTACGAAACGATACAGGCTGGAATGACGTCATCAGTACTAATTTCCTGTAACCATGACGAACAGACACCATTATGCTGAATTTCACCCAAATTTCCTGTGAAAGTAAGAACACAGTTTGAAAGGGGCATGAGGGCACCCCGAAAGTAAAATATCCCAAATGTTTCAACGTGTTTCAGAACAAAACGTGAATGCAGTCTGCAGTGTAACATTGATAACAAGACAATGGGCATGAGTTAATTCTCACCTATAGATCTAAAACTAGACAAAATCAATGATTTGAGTAACTGATAATGTAATGTGTTGGTACTTTTTGACAACTCTCCCTTCACCTGACTATAAATTGACGTGACTAAGATAATTGTAGAGGACTTCCGTCAAGGTTTGATCATTCCCATCCATGAAGCAAGTAAACAGCAACATTTGCCCATGCTATATATAGTGCCCTATAACCCCCTCCTATATACAAAATGTGAAAATTTGTTTCCTCGTAAAGTGTTTAGCCCCTTCAATTTTAAAGATGTTATATGGTTATATTAATCTTAAATATCATATTCTGAATATTCCAAAATATATATTTTTTTAAGTTAATTTAAAAAATTCAAAGTTAATGCGACTAAGCTTTCGTTTCTACCACAATCTTTCCTCAGATGCAAAATAAAAAAGGCAACAACACTCAGAAAACAGACAGTGCATTAATTTTACGAACAGATGGGTATAGACATGTTAATTGGTAAATTACCATATGAATAAACATGAAGTAGAGTATATGAATATTTGCGGTGGTAAAAACAAAATGGAAGACATGCGCGCGCGCGAAGTACCGTAATGAGCAGAATTACACGTTTGGTTTCTAAGTTGTAGTGCCCAAAAATACTCCAGAAGAGGGAGTGGTCCTCCCGCGCCCCTCTCATGAGCAACCCTTTTGAACATCCTTAGTTTTCTTTTCGCATAATGTCACAAGGTACAGATAAATTATCGATTTTACTTTCTATTTTCTGTATTTTTTTAAATTTCTTACCCTTTGTGTAGAATGTAGACAGCGTGACGGTAATGTGTATTTCACTAGGATAAAGATCCAGGCTGGAACTGATGGAGTATAGACGGGGGGAGAGAAGGGGTAGTTGTGTGATTAACAAAGAAGCAGGCACTCTTAAAGACTCAAAGCGTTCTAGAATGTCAGCGATGGTCGGTGCTTCTTCTAACTTCCATCCGTCGTAAGTATCACCACCCTGTCAAAAGAAAGAAAAGTTTATGATCGAAAACATTTGTTGTTGTTGAGAAAAGTCAAACAAGATAACAGGGGCGGTGACAGATAGTTCAATCAGAGGGGGGGGGGGGCAAAAACGTTCCTCAGACCTTAATACAAAGTATATCCTAGCTCTGTGTATCCAGTAAAACAAAATTTCAATATTTGATTGTTTTCACCAAATATCACTTTATTTATAGGCTACATATTTTTCTTCTCTTTTGTTTCATTTTTTCATTTTGACAACATGCCACTATTGAATGAGATTTCTTTATTTTCCCCAAAAGGGACACTTTTTAAATAACAAGAGGTATACTTGTTAATTACAAAAATGGAAAAGGGTACTTAAACTACCAACAAGTCCTGTTCACCTCCAATTTATAATGAAAAGGGGCACACGGGGGGTGGGGGGCACAGGGGGACACGTGTCTTCTCAAACCTCTGCTGGCCGCTGCTTGATGTGCACGGAAAACCAAACGTTACTTGCGGAACTCAGGAATGTTTTCATATATTAAAGGTATTCATTTGGATACGTGTATGTATTTTGCAACTAAATATTGACCTAATCAACACACGGTTGTTACCATAGATTCTCACAAAGTATAAAACGATTTGGAAAACTAATTTTCTACAGGAGGTATTCGTAAGCATAAAAAAATTGCGAAAATTCGGTTCATATACCATTCCAAGAACCAAGAGCCGTTCTCTTTCTTTAGGTTCGCCAGCTCTGATAGCAAGTAGGCGGAGTAAGTCGGGCGATGGGGGCGTGGTTATGTCGAGATAGCGACAAAGAGCCATGCGCACAGAACACACCGGCAGGCGTGTGATGGATGTCCACACCTTCAAACGACCTATTACATAGAAAATATCGTAATGTAAGAAATGTTACTACTGGAATGGTTAAATTCAGCAATAACTAGAAGTAAAAGCAACAGTATGGATTGAAAAGAGAAGTTGAATAAACATCTTAATTCGACTTAGAAAAGTATTTTGAAATAAGTCGTTTGTTGACGATGTTATCATAGTGATTATGAAGTATTGATACGATCCAAGTATACTTGCGCTTTAGTTATTAAAACTTAAAAACACAATAATTTACGCTGAATACTAAAAGAGAATTCAGCGTTTACTTTACAGTTTCGTATAATATATGACGTAACAAACAAAATTTGTGTCTTTTAATTTACATCAGAGGTCTTGTTGTTTGCATGTTTTTATTAAATACTTTTTTGTTGAAAATAACCTCTTTTCATTTTTCTAGACCCGGCAAAATTAAACAATAGAGAAACATATGCTGTCGGCGTCTATAAGTGTAACGTCTTTTTTTATTATTATAACCGAACTGTTTTATTCAAATTTCACACAATTTGCAAAAGTTCAGTACAATACAGAACATGTTCAAAGTGTGTGTCTTCTGGTTTATTTCTTGAAGTCGAGTCAATCCCTGCAATTAAACGTATTCAACGAAAGCATGTTACCTAATCTCGTGTCCTTTTGGACTAACTTTTCTAGTTTAAAGACTGCATCCGGGGACTTGTGGTAGTCGAGTCTGCGCAGAATACGATCCACCTGAGAACTGTTATTCGCAGGGAAAAGGCTTATCACGTCACCGGGTTGGTAATGCAGTTCTTGGTCCTTCTGACAGGCCATGCGCAGTAGAAAACAGGAACGACTGGGGGGGGAAATGATGAAAATGTCAATAACAGTGAAGTGGTTGCTAAAGAGATGACTAAACACTACGTAACAATTTATTTTACGTGGACGTCCTGCTCTGGATAGGAAAGCAATATGTGGACTTTCTTTCATGTATTCAGTTACATGTTCTTATATTGTTCTTGTATTTGTGAATACGAAAGTGACGTCATCAAAGGGGATTAACAAATTCGCACGTTAGAAAAAGTCCTTTGAATTGACAAAATATTAAAGCATTAATCATTAAATATATATATTTCTGCTTTTGTGGAATATGCGCATGCGTGTTTACAACTCACCCTGTATCCGGAGCTAACAAACTCTTCCTCGCAATCAAGAGGAAAGGCCGTACGTCGTTTCCATGCAACTTAGAAAGGCCTTCACATAGCTCAGCGCCCTCTTTTCCTTTTGATTCAGTATAAATGCGAAAGTGCGATGACCCCCAATCCTGGCCAGCAGCCGCTATCTGGTTCTTTGAGAAACTAACGGGTGAACCGATCTTGTTAACAAGCTCATACTTCTTTGAAATTGTCTGAAGAAGTCAAAATAATATTCAAAAGAAAATATGGAAAGATTTATTATGAAACCGAGAAAAAGAAAAGTTGTTGAAAATCCTTAGTAGTGGTCCAAATATCTGAGACATTTGTTTCCTTTTTTCAAGTGGTACAAGAAGGGTTAAGGGGTAATCCGATCAGGCTAAGAAAGTTCAAACGAAGAAATTTGTTAAGATAATCTTGTAGGGACTTTTTCGATCTTGAACCAATTTTGGATACGACAAACACCAAGTCTAAAGTAAAGTAGCAAATTAAAAAGAAACTTCATTTACGTGTCGAAATCACTCATCTGACAGTTACGTTAATGTCCATTGTTGTAATTCAGAATTGTCGGTTATCCTTCTTCTATCATTGTGCTCGGTTATCCGATAGGTGTGACGTCAGGTAATGTACCGCTAGCCTCCTCCCCACCCCCACCTCCCCACACCATATAGCATTTAAACAAGAAGCAAGAGAAATGTAACGTTACATATAGTGCAAATTGTCAACAAATATGGCGAACCTCGGTTCTCCCTCCCCAAACCTCTCACACCTCCTCCATCGATCCATGTTTCCGGCGACGGCGAAACTACCAACAATATGATTTATTATTACACCAAAATGACACAAGGAAGACACAAGAGAATGGCTTAAAGTTTTATTAGGCATTTAAATTTATTTTTCTTTGAGCCAAAATATATTTTAATTTAAGCACAAGGTTAATATTTATAATAAAAATATAATTTACCGAAAATAAATCGGTTATGAAAATATCACCATTCAGAAGTAAAGTTGCATAAGAAATTGTTCCCATGAAACAGAACAACAAAGGTTCATAACATAATAAGAAGACAGTCAGTGATTTCGTGATCGTTTGTTAAGGGTGACGTCACCATCATCATTATCATCATCTTCATTCCGTCCACGTTTCCGTTCTTGAGATAATAAGCGGGAATTATAAAAATAGTCCAGTGACATTTTTAAGTCATCAACGGTCATATTGTATCTGGCAAGTAGTTTTAGATCCACGTGGGCAAACCCCATTTCTTTAGTCTTGGGATCTCGTACTTGCAAGCGAATTGATGACCTTTTTCCTGCTCGGGATAGCTTATCCTGCTTAAAGGCATCATCATTATCAGTTCGTGCATTATACAGACTGTTAGATGGCCTCTTTATCTTCTCAAGTTTAGGTTCTATCTGGTATTTGAGAAACAGACGATAGTTTCCACCGGTGAAGCTCCTCCGTTTGAATCTTAGGATATAAGATGGCTGTTCCTCATAGCCCGGTTCCAAGTTGACCCAACGAGTGGTAGAGGCTTTGCCAAAATCTTTCAGAAGGTTCTTCGAAGACTGTTTAGTTTGAGACTTTGCCTTCTTGTAGCAATAAGTCACAGCCAAAGAACGACCGTTCTGAAAAAAGCAAAAATGCAGTTTGCTTTAATAATACTTTCATAAGCTTACTATGATGCTAGTGCATATTTCCTATCTTCTGTATATTTGCAATGTATTTTATTACAACTTAGGCTATGCATATATATGCCACTTACACTTATCTAGCGTCATACTTTCTTTGTGTTACAGTTTGTACTTTTCATTCCACTGCCAAGTATTGCTGACGAAGGCCCCAGGGGGACCAAAAATTCCAATATATGTTCTAAAACAATACTCTTTATTTGTCAATTATGAGCCATAGCCCTATTCCTATGTTGTTTTCTAATAATATGTGTGTATGTATGTATGTTAATGTATATATATATACATATATCATAACTAATGTGTTATAGTAAAGATGGCTAACCTTGTCTTCTTTAGGCTCCAGAATTTCTTGTTCTTTACTCAAGACTTCTCTTGGTTCTTTCGTCCGAGAGGTAAAAGTCTCCAAAAACCATTTCTTGAATGGTATCGACACAGTAGAGAGCATGTTGCTTCGCAAAATGTAAGATTAGTGAGAGATTATTCAACACACGTTTGAATACGTAAAAGTTATAACACTTTCTGATTACTCGACTGTTTGTCGTTGTAAACATTAGGTATCCAACACACGACGACATAATCAGATACCGCGCGCAGACGCAAACATTGAATGCGTACCGGCTAGAGATCCAATGAGTGTTGAAATTCATTATGATCGGTAAGATTGCGACTCACGCATTTTTCGTGCGTATATTGCATCACTGAAATATTGGAATGAAGGATGTTTGCCATGTGACTCGTTACGCGAAATAAAAGTGAACCCATATAAGTGCGCGCATACGTACTTTCAGCTTAAACGCACATGTAGATCGAATGCGGCTGTTTGCTGCAAACCACGCTCAATAAGGACTTGACTTATCATTTTCGGACTTAACAAAAGTTGTGCGCAAACGTAGTCGTTATTGTAAGTGTATGCTACCTGTAGTGTTGTTGAAAGCCACTTTTCAAAGTCACACTGTAGGTTACCCACGTCGTCGCCTTCACCGCACTCCGTTAGACGACTCCCGCCTAGCCTGTCTAGGATGTTGTCGATAGCCCATGCGAAAGGACAAAGATGAGGGTAAACGCTTGAACCAAGTCCAAACACTGCAAAGCTGTAACATGAAAACATCCAGACACGTTATCATCTGTGAATAAACGTTTAAAACTATACAGTGCCTATTATATAGCGTTGTAAGTTCAACCAGTATTAGATTTGATGCTCCAGCTTTAACCTGGCATTGTTTAATTTTGTAGAGTCAAAGCAATGGCTCGTATACTCTTCTATACAACCATGCAAGTTTCTAGTTCGATAGGACCCTTTCTGTAATCTATAACATCTCAATTCAATTGACATAGTTTCAGTTATTTATTTTGTTTATATTCCTATACCCTAGTGTATGCCAATTTCTGTTATATTTCAGACAGGGTGAGCCACAGCCTAATGTTGTCATCTTCCATCTTGATCTTACCTAGTATCTTGTAGCATTCCTTCCCGCGAGATAGATTTCTCCTTAAATACGTTCCTGCTCATGGAAGAGAATCGTTCGCAGCAAATAGAGTCAGGAACCCTGAATAAGTGGGAATTTTTTTTAAAGAAAAAGCATTATCTACAGAGCTGTTGACAATTTTATTATGTTCAAATATTAACTATAAACCATTCAATTATGGTTATACACTTCATTCAGAATAGCCGATGACTACGATAGTGTACAAAATTAAAGTAAGACACTGTCAACATATCACACATCATGATAGTGCAAACGTATACACTTTATAATAACACATTATTTGTAAGTGAATGTAAGTGCCCATCATGTGAAGATGGTTACGAAAAAGAGATCTCACCTGATATTATTATTTCTGGCTAATTCGAACAGCTCACTGCAAAATCTCTGTAAATAGGATAAATCATATTAGAAGTTGTCTCCTTGTGGTTGCAACATTCTGAGAATGACTGAGGAGTTCAGTTTAATTGAGAATAAACAACACTATACGTGATGTGTTATGTTGATACTGATGCACTGAAAGTAATTGAAAGTAGTTTCATTAATTTAAAAGATGGTAATATAGTTTACATGAGAGCATTCCGTCAACACATAAAAGAAACCCGTTTGCACATGGAGCCACCAATGTACTGAAATCACGTGACTTACCTCTCCGTTTGGCGGTGGCTGTGAGTTATGGGCGGTGCTGGTGATGACGATAAGGAGATCTTCGTCAGAAAGATCTGTTACGTCATACTCGTCCATCCGAATCATCTTAACAATAGAATAATAATAACGTCATACCAGGTTGACCAATCAGGATCTTTATATATTAAATGACATGTTATGCCCAATCCGGGGGGTAAAATGTTGACAGGGAAATGCGATATCGGCCTCGAATTGACTAGTGCCGGTAAATAGTCTAACTTTAACTTGATAAGTTAACATTTTGTGGGTTCTTGCCCGTTGCAATATCACACTGGTTTAACCGATTGTATCCGTACCACACGGTTGGCTGGTTGCAGCTTTACAGCTACCCAAGCAAAGAAAGTGATCTGTACCACAGTGCTTCATTCTTGATTGGAATTATATGAGTTTACACCTGAATTATAGTTCCCGTACGTCATGAATCAGGCAGTGAAAGGCTCACATAATTGCAATATTTATCATCCCCAACTTGTACGAAAATGTGCGAACATTTTTCAACGTGTTTTCATTGAATTGAATTTAATATAGGATACGAGTTCATTGTGCATCGTGAGAAATAGAGGGCGTTGTCGGCAAACCTGTTTAACCAAATCACTTACTCGTGTGTTGATTGCTCTACTTAGTAGGTCAAAAGTCTTAGCAGCAAATCTTTGAGCGTTGCCAGTTTGGGTTGCAAAGAGTATTGTAGCTTTTACGCTCTTGGAAGACATCTGTGACGTAGACTTTGGCATAGGCAGAGGCAGCGGCCTGTGATTGAAATGAATATGCATGAGATGCAAATTTGAGATGTGAAACTAATAAGTTTGATCATCTATCCATTGTTATGTATTGCAATGTTCTAATCGGAGGTTATAACAATATTTATATTTCATAACGGCACTGTTTCATTTCATATTGTTTTTCCTTTGCAAAAAAAATAAATAAATAAAATAAGTGGTTCACTTACTGCGGTGTTTGTTTGGAATATCCCGACGCCGTCGAAGGTCGTGTCTGTGATTTCATTGGTTTAGGTGGATCACGTGGTGGTGGCTTTGTCAATTTGGTCTGTTTCGACGCGGGAATCTTGGGCTTCGCGAGTTCATATTCAATCTTTTGCGGGACAATCGTTTCCTCCTTTACTAATAACGGATCCTCTTTGAGACTAGGGAGAGGTCTCACCTCAGATTTTCGAGGAGTTTGCAGGACTTTCCGTGCTTTTTGCTGCGGTTGCGCAGTTTTCCATGGATCGATCTAAACAGAAGTGAAAACATGATTTAACTATTTTTCTCTTGGCATAGCTTAGGCATCGTTACTGGTTTCTAATAATAGATACTAATAAATTCGTCGCCCAGACATTTTTTTCATGTCAGTATCAATCATGTACTAATCATTATACCGGTGATATGGCCGAGCGGGTAAAGGCGGTGACATTTGAAGCAATGAGGCTTATTAGTCGGGAGGTTCGGGGTTC
The DNA here is from genome assembly GCA_000934455.1 of Apostichopus parvimensis. Lineage (NCBI taxonomy): Eukaryota > Metazoa > Echinodermata > Holothuroidea > Aspidochirotida > Stichopodidae > Apostichopus > Apostichopus parvimensis. The sequence continues at coordinate 25,841 of KN890642.1, forward strand.
GATCCCCGGCCGGGTTATAGAAAGGTGGGTTTTTTCATCCACGAGAAATCTAAGGTTTCCCATCTGAAATGACTTTCTAAATTGAAAGATTCCAAATTTGAGTTTAAATGTTGAATTGGAAGCCACCCGACGTGTCAGTTGTAATCCATAAGCACTTGCGGGCTTCTCCCACATTTGTGTGGTCGCTTAAGGGTCATAAAAATAACTACTGATTATTATTATTATTATTATTATTATTATTATAATTATTATTATTATTATTATGATATGCAATAAACACGTCTGAGCTTTTCAAATAAATTCCTTTCACTCTTCATCAAATAGTAAAGAAAGAATTTTTTTAAGTCAAGCTAAAAGACTGTATTATTATGTTCCTTACGTCGCTTAATATATATTAAAAACAAACAGAACCATAATCAAAATGTCTTTAAACTTTCAGTCCCATACACGATCGACGAATGCTAAGTAAAATACTTTGCGGCCAAACCATAAAGATTCTGTGGATATAATTGACACGATCTATCACGGCAAGGGCTAAGGTTATTATCAGGAGAGCCCCGCATGGAGAGATGAAGTAGGTCCCAAATAAATCGAGGAAAGAAACACAATTTTTAATCCCATAATTATAATTATACATATTTACCTGTTCGAAGAAAGCTGGCTTTAAAAGATAACAAAGTGTATGTTGATCAAATTCTCTACCGTAGGCTGACGTCATACTTCTAACAGCTTTTACATCAGTCGGACATCCTCCCCGCAATAGATGCTCATCCTCAAAGAATTGATCAAATTCATCCAGGGCGGTGTGGTGGTCGATAATAGATACACATTGTTTCTTAAAATAATGAAAGAAAGAAAGGAAGAAAGAAAAAAAGTTTGAAAGAGAGAAATTTGAATACTCACTTTTAGCAGAAATAAACAGAATTCGAATTGAAAAGAAAAACACGTCTATTCCTGTGTTAAAATCCCTATTATTGCTGATATTTTGACATCGCTACAGATGTAGGTTTAACATACACACACACAAAAGAGGAGAAGAAGTTAAGGAAAAAAGATTATTTTACCAGGCCCCCGTTTTTGCAGTCATCTTTACGTAGTATATTATGAAAATGATAATCTTAATCCGAAGCTGTAGCCCCCGCCATCTTTCACAACTGCCATGACTCATTCCTATATATAGTAACGATTAGAACTATTGAAGATATCTTAGCAAGATGAATTTATCATAATGAAATATTGATATGTTAAAGAAAGTTGCAATTTAGAAATAACTGATATACTTTCTTCACTTTAAAATAAAGTACTTATTTGCATAATAACGAGCTTCATTCATTGAATATTCATTGGTGGGTCACGGAGTCGATACCTTGAAGCTATGAAGTACTGCAACGTTAAGCTCCATGTACGTTCTTTCCGTCCAAAGAACATCGCCCTCGTTATCGATATTAAAACGACTGGCCATCTCCTGTAGGGAGAGAGAAATATATAATTCTATAAACGTTCCTGTGCTTTGGTTAGGATACAGGTCAATGTTATTTCATCCGAAGCCCATGAGTTAGTTCAATTAATCTACATTTTACCTTACTATAACAATGTACCCAGTGTCTGACTGTGGTATATAAAACATTGATACCAGTCTGTGACCTAGCAACGTTTCTTCTTGTTTCAAATTTGACGTTTTTGGGTTATATTACGTTTTCAATCCACTTTAGTTTTGCTGCTGGTTTTTCATGTTGATAACAATCAAAGCATGTATGAATATACACTATAGAAACTGCTTTGATAATTCAATTCACAGCCAGTCGTGTTTAGAAACGTTTGTTCTTCTTTTTAATTCTCTGAATTTGTTTCGCATTCTAAATTTCTTTCTGAAACTTTCGTAATTCAGTAAAATACATATAACAGCAGCTGTCCTGAAACGAACTGTCAAACACTTGCATGAAATTTATAATTAAACTGAAATCAATTTTACTTAGGCGTATAGTCAACAGTTACTAAACTAGTTCACACAGAGCCTTATAGACTACTTAAACACATAACCTCGTAATTAGCTGATGTGACCCCAAATTGGGCATGTTGGATAGCTTCATGGGCGATATTGGCTACGGGACTAATGCAGTCACCTTGATAAGAGGGGGGTCTCTGAGGTACGATAGACTGCAGATTTGAGAGTCGGTGTATATTTCGTTCATTGGACAAGCTGGAAAGACCAAACCACCAATCTCTAATCCCTGATTGGCTACCGATGGGATGACGTAACATTTCAAATCAAGGTCTTCGAAGCTGTCATATCTGAAATTATTGAATCAGAAAATAAAAATTGAAGGGAAGACAGCAAACAAGCTTGGAAATTATTGACTGCAGTTATATAAAAAATGAAACATCTTCCGGTTATGTTGAGAATCGGAGAGCAAAACCTACCTTAGACATTTATCTTAGTTGAGACTTTAGCTCAGGCGGAAGAGGGTTCAAGTTGCGGGGGGGGGGGGGCAAAAACTTCAAAGTATAGTGGCAAGTGACTTTGCGAATTTGATGGAGGGGGCGGGGTGGGACACACCACTCTATCACCTCAAAGTATCCTCAAAAAAATGGACAATATCCTGGAAGTATTTTTGTATAATGAAACTTGAACACTATATATACAAAGTATTAAAGGTACGCCTTGCGCAAAGACTTACAAACGTGAACTTTAACATACAAACCCCAATTGTGAATTAGAAATTCTAATAATATCTAACCATCTTGGAACCAAAATATCAATGAATGCAATATTTAAAATCTTAATGTCTGTTAAAAAATGTAGCAATCGACGTTAAAAGCAATCACGTCTAGTTGTAAACGTGGTTGAGGACCAACTTACCTATCTATACATGGGCGTCAATCCAGGGGGGGACGGGGGGACACGTCCCCCCCCCCCACGTTTCGATGGGTGGGGGACACAATATCAAATGTCCCCCC
>KN890644.1:3732-23330 GCA_000934455.1 Apostichopus parvimensis
TAACTATACAATTACTTAATTATAATTATAATTATAATTAATAGCCTCCCGAGAGATATTCACCATTAGAACCTGCTAAATCTCTGAAATGCTTTAAGGCTAGTTCTGATGATGCCTCATCCCAACACTTTACTTTTAATTTGATATTTAAACAACAGGGCATCCTTCCACTGACATTCAATACCACTTTCCCTTGACAAGTTTGTTAATGCATTGTAAACATGTATGTTAGTTGAGGCCATAAAAGTCTCTTTGTTTTCCTATTCGGTTTTGTAATATTGCAGACTTGAGGAATTGTCCTAATGGTCTGTTTGTTAGATTAAGTAATCCAGCCAGATTTATTGATGAGCCATGGTCTGTGCATTAGCAATAATAATGATAATAATAATAATAATACAGTGGATTTATATAGCGCCAAATCAGAAAACAAGAATTAGCTGCTCTAGGCGCTTAACAAAACAAGTCAATTGCAATCAAAAGAACAAGTAAGGAGATGAGTCTTTTTGAAACTGTTAAATGTAGAAAGTTTAGTACAAAATCTAATACGGCCTGGTAGCTGGTTCCACAGATCAGGAACAGAGTAGGCACAACAACAGTACCCGTATGTTTTTAATAGACGTGGATTGGGAAGAGAAAGGTAGGCCTTTGCAGAGGAACGAAGATGACAGGCTGGAGCATTGGGAGAGAGTAGTTGAGATATATATACAGGCTGTTCCAAAAGATGAGCATGGAAAGTGAGTAGGAGAATTTTACATTTTAATTCGCTCACTAATAACAAGCTAGTGAAAGTTCCTTTAAGAGTGGATTTGTATCGCAACCTCTCCTCTTCCTTTTCACAATGCATGCCGCAGAGTTTTGAATTTTCTGAAGTTTTCCGTATGGAAGACAGCCAAATAGTTAAGAATTGAGGAACTCAAAGCCAAGAGGTCACAACAGCAGGAACCAGTATTTCGCAGGTTTCATCATCAAGCTATTTCAGTAATAGGCCGACGTTCCTCAATCTCCAGTTGGCGGAACGACAATGATACTCAATATGTTTCTCCATTGTCAAATTTGGTCAAAAACAACATCCACATTTCTGACGTTATTCGATGCATAAATTAGGTCATCACCAACAGCCAGAGGAGGAAAGAATAGGATTCATGGCTGAAAATTTGGAACGAAAGGCGACACACTCCCGTTTTATCACAATTCAGCTACAGCTGATGTATGGTGAGCTATTTCTTTACATCACTTATACAAGGTTCCATGGTATGAAATGCAGAGCTGATGTATTGTCTTTGTCAAACGATAGATAATGTTGAGTGTCATCAGCATATAATGAAAATACCATGACGATGCTTTATAACATCACTTAACTCGGCTAAATATGTTGACAAGAGAACAGGACCAAGAACAGAGCCTCTGTGGTACTCCAGTATCCAAGCAATTCACAGTAGAAAGCACAGTACCAATTCTCACTGGTTGCTAACAGTCTGTGAGATAAGAACTGAACTAGGTGAGAAACAGAACGGCTAATACTGTAGCTTTGACTGACATAGTGTGTTCAATCAAATTTTATGACTGACGCTATCAAAAGCTCAAGACAGTAGAAAGCACACTACCAATTCTCGCTTGCTGGTAACGGGTCTATGAGATAAGAATTAACTAGGTGAGAAACAGACACAACTAATTCTGTAGCTTTGACTGTAGTAGCGTGTTCAATCAAATTTTATGACTGACACTATCAAAAGCTCAAGACAGTAGAAAGCACAGTACCAATTTTCACTGGCTGCCAACTGTCTGTGAGATAAGAATTAGACTAGGTGAGAAACAGAACTGCTAATTCTGCACTTTGACTCTAGCGTATTCGATCAAAATTTTATGACTGACACTATTAAAAGCTGAAGGCACTTCCAACGGAACAAGTAGAACATATCGGTCCTCCTCCAGCTGAGATGCGATTAAATTATGTACAGAAACGAGGGCAGTCTCGGTACTGTGTCCAGTCTTATAAACAGACTGATAAGGCTCAAGCAAGTTCCCATTGCAGAGATGATCCATTAACAGTGACAAAACTGCTCTCTCGATAACTTTCGTAATAAAATCTCAAGTTAGAAATAAGGCGATGATCTTCAGACTGTCCTTTTTTCGGGCTACTCTTTCTTTAAAACTGGAGTAACATGAGCGACCTTATAAATATCAGGAAACATTTGACATTGAGAGATTAAACAATCTTTATGATAATGGGAACTAGCTCTGACACACAAGCCTTGACTAACTATCTTGGCAACAGATCCATCTTACAGGACTTTGTGAGAGATTTCATTATCATTCTGTGCATATCCTCGTCCAAGATTATTGAGAAAGAATTCCATCGTAGAGCCAAACGATGGTGTCGAGTAATTGACTGGATACAAATTTTAGCACTTAGCATCAAGTGTAGTACAGAGATCGGCTATGGACCTTTGTAGAAAAATAATTAGAGAATATCTCCGAAAGCTCACTTTCAAGCGTATGATCAGGCAGGACCACTGGTGTACTCCTACTAGAAATATAATCTACAGTTTGGAAAAGTTCCCTTGGGCTTAGAAAAAGCATTGGTAATCCTTTCTGCAGAGCATTCCTTCCTTGCTAAAATTCATTTCATAACGCACGACTTTACAACGATGAACAAATAAATCCTCATGTACAGTTTAAACCAGTTAGACTACGATGTCCAGCCACTTTCATTGATGAACTACTTCGGATGTTTAAAAAGGGTCATTTCTCAAAAAATATTCAAAATGATGTAGCGGATTTTAATGGTCTCAAACATGACAAAGTGAATTTTGTGCCAGAGTCCTTTGAATTGTAAGAATATAAGGAAATTATATTTAGTAATAATTTTGGACAACCTCAAGATCATCCTAAGGCCAGTAAACATTGCACAAATCCATCACGTGTGTGGGTTGTGAATACCCTCGATGCAGGATTGTACAGCAATAACTCAAGTTTATTCCGATAGGCAACTGGTGTAATACTTATTTGTGCACCCTTGTTGTACTGAATAGCTTACCCAGATAACAGTAAAAAACAATAAATTAAAAAAAATGATAAAAAAAATAAAAAATTTAACAGCCCTTGCGATCTGAATTGCTTAGCACTGATGATGCTGTGCAGACCAGAGACATTAATGTTTGATTGATAACTTTACTTTACAGCCACCTACTACTACAAAAACAAGAAGAAATAAAAAAGGGAATTTTTTGATGAATTTTGCAACCTTTGCAGTGTTCAACATGAATAAAATGATTGTTTAGTCTCCAAGGATCCACCAGGGATGACTTTACTCATATTGAAGTTTTCCATTTTTTGAAGTTTCTAGAAGAGAGAAAACGGATGGAAAAAAATTGTGATTGATTTATACCATACACAACTGGTGCTAAGAATACGAAGCTGTCTGGGCCTGATCGTCAATATACGATTGCAGTAAATCATTTCCCGGCGAGCTTTATCAATTTGTTTACATATAAGCACACGCCAAGAAAGTCTGCACTGGTGCATCGCTTCACTGAGGTGGGAACCTCTATACAGCTTATTTGCAAGTTTTATAGAGTTCAGAATGTAATCAATTCATGAATGCAGGCTTCTTTGTGGTTTTATTCATGTCTTGATCTGTTCATGGTAAGAATTGATTTTCCTTTCTAGCAGTATCTAAGGGGCATTTATTTTACTTTTTTGTGTGCGAAATTGATACCAGGATTTTAAAAGTTGCATCCGCGGGATGCAACTTCTTAAAAGTGAAAACTTACGTCCCTACAGTACTCCATGAAAAAAAATGCACTTTAAAATACCTCTACAGGAATGCAAAATACTTAATTAAAATGACCCCTGACAAAACATTGCTTATGCGCAATGGAAGCCTATAGTGATAGGTCTATAATGCGCACGAAAAATAAATTACTGCAAATTCTGAAGCGGGAAATTTGGCTGTAGACTGGTCACCATATATGCTGACCTAGGCATCATGTAGTGAACACTTCTGTACAGGGTAAACAACTCTCTTTATAAATAGCATCTATGAAAATGTTATTGGCCCTGAATACGCTGTGAATGTCGATGTCGAGTAAAAACAAGAGAGAAAATGCAAGAATAAAGATGCTACACTTTAACTGATTTAATTGAGGCCCTTTAATTGATGTAGAAAATATTTTGTATAGATCTCGATGACACAAGAACACACCCCTAAAAGGCGAAGTGCTTGCTCAAAACTTTTATGAGCCCTTGTCGTAATAAGTCACCATTAACAGTTTACCCAATGAATTTTATTCTTAAGTTTTATTCAAAGTTGAACAAATTTTCCCTTTTCACCCAACCACTATAGAGCACATGTGCATAGCAGAGAAGACTTCCATTGATAAAACAAGAAAACATATCTCTAAGAATACTAGTGACAGTAGTTACACAAATCCATAAATCACTCTATGTTCTTGTAAAGATTATAATGCTGTATCTGAGATATTACCAGTGCAGGACTGTATCTGAGATATTACCACAATGCAGAACTTTCTGAGGCAAGAAAGCGGGTAAGGGAAGTACAGTATTATTCAAGGAATGACTGTATCTATTTTAGTTTGAACCAAAGATTTATGATGAGACGACGACAACTGAAGGAGTTCTCTTCACCTTGCAGAAGCCTACCAGCTATTATGGGAATGTTTCAGACAGATCGCAACATACATGGGTACGACGGCCTGCCAATTATGAGCGTTGAATTTGTGACTTTGGCTATAAATGAGTAATTCCAAGTGGCCTACTTTTATAACAACCTACTGTACAACTCTGCAGGTCTACTAGAGTAGCTCATGGATTACAATTAGGAATGTATTGAAAGTATTTTCAAAATGCAGCAAAAAGTACAAAGAACTACTTAAAACTCGTGAAAAAAATTATGGCATTATTAAGAACCAAAGAAAGAAAGGGGGCCCGTAGGGGAGGCTCTAAGGCTTTTTTCAGACACAATTTTGTAGGATGCTCTGTGAACTGTCAGAAAAGGAAGAAAAAATCAGGGATTTTTTCTAAACTGAGGATTATATATTAGTCTCTCCCTGAACAACCTAAGAGGCGGGGAACAGGATACATGTTAACCTACATCAAACATACGAGGATTAATGTGATGTGATAGATAATACAAGGCCTCTTCGATCCACGGACGTATCCGCCTGACATCCGCATTTGAATGATTTTTTATCCCTTTTTGCCTAATTTCTCTGCTCAAGTCAAAAGTTTGAGCTCACAAGCTCATGCAGATGATATTAAAAATTCAAGTGCAAAATGCTAATTTGCCCAACAAAACAAAAAAATAAATAAAAATTCAGCTGTGAGGTATACGGATCAAGAGATGACATTTTTAATCAGCGTTGACAAGTGATGAAATATTACTTTCATTTCACTGTCAAATGGTAATGTCTGATTTTGCGTCACAGTAAACAACTGTGACAGCCAGGTATGTGTGCAGACATCCAAACAACATATTACCATGATGGTTCACTTATCGCACTGCAAATATAGCTCTTGTCATCACTGACATTCACAGACAGTGAATTCATCTCTCAACATGGTTTTTCGCTGAAGTACATATCAATCTCGCGGTTCTCATTGAGGGTCGACTCAGACAAAGTCATCCTCAAGAGAAAAACTAGGTTCCATCGTTAAGGGATCTGTCGTTAACGACCCAAATATAATTGTAACAACAAGAAAGTTAAGGTTTCAGGTAGTTTTTAGAGCTCCAAAAGTGAATCATTAAGATACAGACAAAAGTTAGTGCCTCAGAATTAGGGACATCCACGTAGGAAAACCTTGCATTTGCTATGGGTGTTAGTATATACCGCACCAAACGAACCATTAACTGCAATTGAAACACAGCTCTAGTGAATATATGACATGTTGGATGTTTTTGAACAAACTTCTGTTTTCTTGCCACCTCCTTGTGTTATCTGTGTTGTTATTGAATACAAAGACACTAAATGTAGTGTATATAAAGTTTAGGAAGAGTTGTACATTTACAGAACCAAATAAATGAGCAACACAAAACAACAATATTTACAAGTTTATGTTTGTTCGAACGTTTTCGAAGATATCTCATCTTCCTCCTCAGGTAGAGTAAGGCTTTAAAAATATATAGTTCCATAAATCTGTAGCCATTTCGTTATAACATAGATATGATTAACCATGTTGATAAATGTAGCAAAGTTTAAAATACATTGAGTAGGTAGGAGGATCCATGTTGGAATAGCTGACTATTTAAAACTGGTTTCAGTGTTAGACACCGCATCCTCCTTGTCAAACATGACGCTTGTAAATATTATTGTTTTGTGTTGCTCATTTGTTTGGTTCTGTAGTGTATATAACACTGAAGTCCATCATTGAAGAAGAGTGACACATTTGAAATAAAAGCATGCTGCTATAAACCAACACAAATCATCCTTTATCCCTCATGGTATTAAGCTTTATAACAGTCCATTCCATCGTTAAGGTTTTGATTGTTTACTATGTTTCTAATCTACTTTAACTTCTTTGTCTCTTAACCTGTCTTATATCCTCCTTGAATTCTTATCTATTCCCCAAACCTTACCTGGTTTTGTCAATTAACGAGCTATGTACTCACCTCATATAACCTAATGCATTACCGAATTTACCTCGCTCTAGCATCTGGCAATTGTTTGTGTGTGTATATGCCAGGCTCTTGTGCAAGCAATCGCTCTTCTTATCACTCTTGATAATCGTTATAAATCTTTATCATCCTACATTTATGATTCACTTATGTATTCATGTTTTTATATTTTTATTGTGAGCATGGAATTGCAGCCCTTTTGGGATGTACACAATTTGAACTTGAAAATGTTACTTGTTATTGTTTTGTTGTTGTTGCTGTTATGGTTTATTCTGTTTTTTTCACAGACACAATTGCTTAGTAGTCACCTCCATGGCAATAACTTAACATGACTGTTTGAAGGCATGTAAAAGGGCAATACAAACAGATCAACTTAAAACAATATAGTTGAGAACTGTGTGGACGAGGAGAGACATTATACTTAGGTCCTTACCGTACTTTATCATACAGATATCTCCAGCCACAATGTCTGCCACTGGTATCTGTTGTACCTCTCCCGACCTTATGACCGCCATCGTGTGCTCAGATTCCAGCTTCTCTTGGAGCCCTCGAAATTGTTTCTCCTTCGTCCAGTCGTTGAATGCTGTGACTGTTACGACGATTACCACCGCTAAGAAAATGGCCACTCCTTCTATCCACTCTGGTCCACCTCCGCCATGTGCACCTTTAGGTCAAAGAGGAAGATGAGAAAGGAATGATTTGTCATGTTTTTTAGTTTACTTCCTCATCTCGTGAAATTTTCCACACGTCTCAAAAGAATGTGAAACCTCCCAACTTGTTAAGCCATTCCAACACTGCCTGGTTTGGTTTTACCTATGTGGTATGATACTTACCTGTCCCCACTCCACGATTCTTCCTAGTCTACAAATTGCTAACAACTTCACCATATGGGACTAAACACTGACCAACTTCCAAGCACTTGATCATACACGGCTTGCTTGGCGATGACAGAAACCATTTAAGGGAAAATCCCACATGTATATCAAACATAACCTACAAAACAAACTTGCTCCAGGATAACAATGGAATTATTCCACCATCAAACTGATGTGCATTTGATGATAATACTGCAATTTTACCTTAAGAGATCAAGACTTAATGATTTACATATATAGGGATAATAGGAGAGAAAATATATATTCCATAAATGGTGTTTTTTATTCCAGATTGTAAACAAGTGTCCACAATACCACAAGTAATGAAAGTTGCATGCAGCACACTGGTTGCTATATATAACGACCGTTTCATTGTCCAAATTCTTTGCACTGACCATATGCCAACATAAATGCTCACAATTAAAAATATTGTACCTCCATCAAAAGAAATGATCCTTATTTCCTTATTTCCCATCAATAGCAAAGATTAATTAAAGCAGAGTATAATTTTATAGATCTGTTTATAAGGGCTATCATAAATAATCTTGAAGATTGTCTAAATTTAAATTATTTACAGCTGTAGCATTCGCGCAGCCAAACATGCGTGATGAATCTCATTGTTCAAAATATTTTCAACTGAGCGTGACTAAAGGGCAACACAGATACATTTTTTGTCCCCTAAATATTGAACATATTGACAATATTTGCACGTAATGACTCTATTTGCACAAATGGAGTCATCAACATATGATGCCACATAGGAGACGAATATTACCATATAATTTGCTGTGATATAATTTAAGCTTAGGATCAAATTTTTCACATAGTGTACACATTAGGCTACTACAAAAAAATCTTACAAGAAAGTGTGACAATAAGACAACTACTTGAGAATGTTTCAATGCAGGACTGCAGTCGAATCCAGCCAGTCCGAATCTGAGCTTAGTTCGACGTACGTTAGTCCGAAGAAGTCCCATTTTCGGATAAATATAGTCCTCTAGTAACCACTGAGACTGTGCCCTCAGAGAAATGGATTGCATATAATATGCAAAGAAAGCACCTGGTACCAGAGGAAGTTCACAGCCCCACTTGACATTTTTCCAAAAGTTTTACAAAAAGATTTAAATGTAACCATTTTTTTAATAAATTTACTGAAATGAGGTAAAATCACGGTTAAAAGCTCTGACACAAATTTTTTTTCTCAATACACCTCTTTGCAACTTACTAAGAAAGTCTTTTAACTGCTTGAATTTCATTAGTATCGTAGTGGATTCAAAAGTTTGCCTAAATGCCAACTGCCTCGCTGAAATCCTAGATTCACATAACGAAATGACATGTGATGAGTTGTTGCAGTTGTAAATTTTGGCGATAATCTTTTATAAGCTTCATGAAAATAAAATTGCCGTAAACTGAGCTTCCTGTGGAAAGCTAGAGGGGGAAAAAAACAACCCCGAAAAAGAACTTTCCTCCCCAAAAAAAAGGCAAAAAAAAAAAATAATCCAAAAGCCGGTAATTCCTGGTTTTTTTATGAAAAAGCCTGTTAGCTGAGACTAGCAAAACAAGGAACAGCGAATAGACATCAGGAAAGAAGGAAAGGGTGTATACTGAATATATAAAACATATTTGTGCTATGTTTGAGTGGAGACGGTTAAAGTAAGTGGCACTGTGAATTTGTGGAACTTCATTTCTACAGTTCCAACAATATTCATCTCATCTTATAAAAAGGATCTGACTTAATTGTGGCAAATCAACATACATGTTACGAAAATTAGATTCTATGAGCTACTACCCAATTCTCCATCACCATTCCCTATCTAAACTTCCGTAAGATGCCATTGCACAAAATACACGTTACGAAAATTAGATCTATGAGCTACTACCCAATTCTCCAACACCATCCTCTATGTAAACTTCCGTAACATGCCATTGCCTCTTTACCACAGCCTCTTATGAAAATTATTGCAAAGTTGATTTTGTGAATCTATCCTTAACTCTAGAACTAAGATCATCTTGTTTGGATGGCCACATAAACATATATGGCAATAAATTCCTTTCTTTACAGTGACTATACGTTTGATAATAATTTGTTACAAATTTTAATGAATTTATAGATGTCTTACTATCCATTACATATATATCTTCACAACAGCAACGAGGTACCACTAAAAAAAAGAAAGAAAAAAAAGACCTAACAGCAAAGTTGATCATGATGGACAGTTCAAAGTCAAGGGAAGTCTATTTGTGTTTATTGTTACAGCTACAAATCAAACAGACCAGTACGTTGAGCCATCGATGATGACAAACTGACCATCCCTGCGGCCTCGTTACCATGGTGAACTGAGGTAATAACCTCTTACACTTCAATATTAATAATCGTTTCAACAAAGGACAAACTAAGCCTGATGAATTCTATATGCAACAACCTATCATAAACACAATCAATCAATTTGTTCTGAATCGTGACCAGTTTGTAGTAGATCGGTACGATCACTTTTGCAACGAGGATGCTTATCAAACTATCGTATTAAATATTACAGTTTTCTTTCTTTCTTCTTTTAGGATTCTCGGTATAGCTGTTGTCGTTGTCGTAAAATATTGCAATAATTCAAAGATGACAACCCAAATGCAACATTAAATTAAAGCTTTTACATGATCTGTCTTTCCTTTTACAGCTTTTCAAATGACAAATTCAGAAATCATTATTTTAAAGGAAGGAATTAATCATTTCTTCAGATATGTTTTTCTATCATGTTACAAAAACACCTGTGTTAGCCTGTTGTGTGACTCTTCACAACAAATGTTTAATACCTCCAAAAAGTCTTAACCATCCTTCTTCAAAAATGCAAAGGAGAGGTTGTTTACAAACTGCTCTATCTCCATTTAAATTCAAGTGTGACTTTCCACTTATCCTACTCATAATGTACCATTCTCACTAAACTTCAAAACAAGTAGACACAAACATTACAAGGAGTGAAAGAACCTTTAGTAGCAAGTAGGAGGAAATATAGTCACATGGTCATACAATCATCAACAGGGGCCAACTTACAAATGACAAGAAACCTCATTACACTGGTCAGTATTTGGCAAGAAGGAACGCTTCAAAGTTCACGTGACCGCTTTATAATGGTTGAATCTGTTAATTAATGGAGCTTAGTCCATCTAAAAATTGGCTGTTTTAAATTATTTATGAATGCAAAATAAATCTTGCTCTGTGTAGTTATAAATCAAAGTCGATAAATATTTTGCAATTATGGAACTAAATATATTGAAAGGTACTAAAAAAAAAAGTCTCCAGATATCTCTTTTGTTTTGATCTTAATCCACCAACATGTTTTTTCTCTTGAATTATTCTCTTCCATGACCAACCCCAATAATACCTCAAATTGTCACCCTGCAAAACTCTCTTCCTCCACACTGTCATTCAAAATACTATATATCGTTTTGCGTATGATTTAATGTAGAGTTACCATAATCTAATTAATATTAAACAGGGAAGCAAAGCAACATGGCACCTTGCGATTTCTCCAAGGTGAAATTTAACTCCTGACCTTTCCTGAGCAGACTGGGTAGTCTTCGACAGCGAGTTCTGCAAGGCCGTACGATACAATTATGTTCTTAGTTTGATATTCGGTAGACTGCTCAGACATAACTGAATATCATTTATTATCTAACACCGTACAGTGATGTAACTTAGGAATAGAAGTATTACATATAGATGATCTATTACTGCAGCCAAAACTACATTAATACAGTCCAATACATATAACATATATTTTTTTATATTTTTTTTAAGGTTCTGTAAAGCGCCTAGAGGCCTTTTGGTATTTGGCGCTATATTAAGAACTTATTTATTATCATTATGCATATAGATATAGATATTATAAAGAAAATCCAGGTGTACTTCAAAAGAAATTAATAGTAAACAAAAGCAGAAAAACAAGTTGTTGCTCAAGTAGGTGAAGAAACATAATGGCTAATGAGTTACTATTTTCTAATACAGTATTCCTTTATTTGTCAATTATGAGTCATATCTTATTTCTCTGCTTTTGTTAACTATGATATACATATATATGATGTACATACATAGCAGATAATCCATGTACCAAAATAAACTTCCTCTTTTTTTGTTCTCTGGCTCCTGTAGGTGTTTTCTTGAATCATAGAATATATACTTTGATCCGTTATGAAAGTACTGTACCTAAACTTTAAATGTATCATTGTGAGCCAAACAATCTTCGTCTCACAGCAGGCGGCCAAAAAGACAACCATTGTAATAACAAATTCATCGAAAGCATTACTTTTTTGTCTCTCTCTGGTTGAAGTGTTATAAAGTGCAGAACTACTTCAATTGCACAGAGGAAGGTTAAAGCTTATTTATAGATACAAAATAATATGATTTTTAAGATGAGTTTATTGAACTCCACTAAAACCCTCGATAAAAACTTCCCTTTGGGATTTTAAAAAGCAATGCACGCCTTCCCGCTGCTTTTTGCCTGCAGAGCGAAATAAATTTTATAAGGAAAAAGAATAAATAAATAAAACTTAACTGAAGTATTAACTCAAAATTCATCATGCTAAAATGACAACTTTCTATTAATGTGTTGATATCATTTTCTGCAAAAAGCTAAATTTATTAAAATTGTAAAAAAATTGTATAAAGCTATTAAACCTGTACATTAAGATTTACTGTTTTTACAGTTAATTATTTATGCCATTATGTAGAGTTTCCTTTCATCTCCTCATTTTCCGCCCTTTTCCAAAATCGTCAACTCCATTAATCATCTGGCACGGTTGTGACTTGTGACAAATCAATTTTGTCAACAAGATATCCAGAGACCTGCTGCCTTGAAAGACACCATACATAAGTACTGTACATACTATACTGTGTGTGTGTGTGTATGCAGGATCATGCAGCACGTGTACGTACATTGCATGAGGTAACAAAAAAAACATCCAGTCCACATTGCAGGCAAGTTCACAGTTATTACACTGACGTTTTGCTTTACAAGAGAACCTACACTGACCTTTAAAACTTGTCAAAGGTCTATAGAATATAGATCGATCCAATTGGTGTCCGACAAACTCTGACCTAACAGAAGAGCCTGTATATCAGATTCAACATTGCTCTGTTAGACTTGTTTCCCTACAATCCACAATGACTTAAATGCATCATCCTACTACCCTTTTCAATGATGAAGGGGGGGAGGATGGGGGGGGAGGATGGGGGGGTCGTTCCTTTTAAAGGTATTATTGCTTTAACCTGGCAAGTGTCAGTCCGGTGAAATTTTGAAAGTTTTATTATAAAAAAATAAAGAACAGAAAGAAGACTGAAGGTTGCATAAGTCTCTGAAGAAAACTACTGCATGAATGTATGGCTATTTAATATACATAAAGATTCATTCATCTTCTCTAGATGTACAAGTCTATGCATCAAATTAAAGAAACAACAAACATGTGTTGAATGGTGAACTCATAACATTAGGCAATGGCTCTCTGTCAACAAACATATATAATAACAGGAATTTAGACTTAATTTCATGCTCTTGACAGTTGTCTGTAGTATTAGTCATCGCAGATAGATATTATTGCCATCATGTCAAATTCATGTTGTCATATTTTAAGCTCCGGTGGAAGAAGCCAAATGTATCCAGGTAAGAAAATGAGATGCCATGTACCATCTCTACAACCTCCACATTTACAACCCTGGAAAGAGACTGATGTGTGATTAAATCAACAATTGATAGTAACATCCCAAATTCCATCCCAACTTCGTTTTTAGGGCCACTTCTCAGTGACAACTGAATTATTTTATGTCCACATACTTGTCAGACTAAGCTTTATTTCTTTCTTCTGTCTTCTTCTTTTTTCCCAAATTTTTTTTTTACTCAAGATGCCTTTGATAGATTTTGTGACTAACTGATCACATAATTTGAGGGAACTTTTAGAATATGAATTTCCACTTTTAAGGTTCATGATTTCGATTTATCAAAAAATTCTTGAATATTGCTAGGTTCTGTGAACCATAACTGCTAAGTATCTTAATTTATTGTGCAGCAACTCCTCCGATTTCCAAATCACTTCTGCTATGCCAACTATAATGCCAACCATATTATCTGGGATGGTTAAAGATCTCTGCATTTTGTTTCTAGGGTATGTTACTTCTTGAGTCATTCATAACACACAAAAAAACATGTAATATTTGTACATAGCTGGATTTAATTAACCCTCAACCTAACCCACAGAAGATATGTCTGGTTGCAGCTCTAAAGTATTATACTTAAATATTTGTGGTTAATCCAATACAGAAATGGTTTGTGTCCCAAACCAAATTTAAATGTACTCTAGTATTTCTTTTCATTTGCAAACCTTCGAGGTGTTTTAGCTCTTTCCATCAGCAACCTTGGTGGACTGAAGAAACAGATGTTTTCAGGTACCGAATTGAATTTTTTTCCATAATGTCACAGCCATATTTTGGCAAATTCACCGCAAAATTGAGCTTTTATGTAGAAAGGCAATTGTTGCTCAAGTAGGTGAAGAAACATAATGGCTCACATCTATTTCCAACTGGTATCAATGAGATTAAATAATACATTATAAAAACAGCTAATTGTGAGGTACATAACACAGAAATAACACAAAGAAATCACTGTGTCATTCATACACATCCTGTTGCAAATTCCACAATAATTCACATAAAAATAGCATTAAACTTTGGAAGTAGAGTATATATTAACCTGAGAAAGACCTCATCAATTTAACTCTCTCTCCTTGCAAGTTAACTTCAAAGTTTCAAATCTAGTTCTGTGTAAGCTGACCACTATAATAAAACTCATCTCCTTTCTTCCCTTCCTTTCCCTTCCCATTTTTTTCTTTTCTAGTCCATTCGCATCAACTATGGATGCAGAAAACCTAGCTTCATCAAATTTAGTTACATGATTATATGCAGCACTAAGGGTGAAAAGACTGTAAGACATATCGTCAAATGAAAATGAAGCCTGAACTATATCTTGAGGGTCTTTCAAGCTGGAATATCTTCAGTTATATTCTTAACCTAGATATTCCATTAGTGGTGATAACTGTCTTAGGTATCAATCCATTCTAGAGATACTTTGCCACAGTATGACAACAAACATGCCTTGCATTCTCCGAGAGTCACAGTTTGGAGGGAACCTAAGACATCTGGGCTGCTGCTCACTTTCTCAAAAACTGTGGGTGCATTTAGTCTCGTTGACATTCAGCCGCAGCTAGTCCACTGTACTTTCATGAAATGATACACTGTAACAGATATATATTTATATAATATATATATATTGGCTTTCTGTTTTAACAAAGGCCACATTTGTACCACTTTATGTCTCATCAAAGCTATGTAAGGTTCTGCAAGGTACACAGACATAAAGCAGGTGACTGGTATTACAAAGTCATGTCTACTGCCCCAGAAACTCAACTTGAAGACAAAATATATGACTTTTTACGTTGCATAAATGTCAAAAACAGATTTCAGATGGCAAGACAGTCTCTGCTACACTTCAAAGCTAGAATTGAGACAAGCTTATAACCTAGTTTTACAACACTTCATAAGTAAATTCAACATAGCCTAGCCTAATTTGCATATGAATTAGGAGTACAAAGTTGTTCTTCTCAAACTAATTACCTGATAATTACATCTGCTTAGGTAAGAAGGCAATTTGTTTATACCATTTGTGCAGAACAATTGGTATGCAATGGGATGTACATGTACTTTCATACTAAATGCAAGCAAGCATCTAAAAGATAGTTTAATATAAGCATAATTACTAAAGAAAGGAGTACATTATTATCATTAATTACAACTTTGTTTCTGTGAGATAGCAATTAAATTGATGTGAAATTATACACTATGTTTTCACTTAGAATGACCAAAATTTTAAGTTGGGATAAGTACATAAAAAGTGCATTAACACCACATGATACAGCTTGATGCAAATGTACACCTAATTCAACCCAGAGTTGTGGACAACTGCAGTCGGAACAACAAAGTAATAAAAAAACAACAAATAACAGAGTAACAAACAATTTAACAATAGATTGTATGTTTCACATTCCACCATCCTTTCCATTAAACCACGCTTTACTACCAAATTCAACTAAATGAAAGTACTTTCTTTTTAAATTTGTATACATCCTTTCTGACATTTGTAAGAGTGAAGTATTAAATCCTTCCTTCCTTAATGGTTGGCAAAGTAGCTTGAAGTCAAGAGACTTCTACTGCTACATCTTAACGACCCACTTAATTCTGACTGACAGAAATACTGACATGTGATGAAGTGAAAAGATAAGATCATGTATGCAAAGACCTTGTGTAAACATCAAGGTGACATACAGCTAGGTTACAATTTCTGCAATGTTTAACTTGTTAGGTTATCAAAACATCTTCACACACTTAACTTCACAACTTGAATGCAAAACTGGCTTTTTAAAACCGGGATGCTAAAACCAGTGTTGCAGTAACAAATTGACGATTTAACAACCTTCTGACAGTAAGTTCTGACAGTAAGTTCTGTCAGAGTAACTAATAAAGCTAAGTATTTCATTTTTGAAAGCAGTATCTGTGAAAAAACTCATAAAAACTGGTGTAAAAGCTAGAAGGGTATTAACTATAGGAATGTGGACCTTATCTGTGATACAAGTATGAAACTTTATACTCAACCCACCTGAATGAAAGTTAAACCTGACTACTACCTTGGAAAAACGTCATCACTTCTGAGGGTCAATTTCTTTTGAATGTCCATGTTTATTTGCAATGAGAATACTACAAACTAATCAGCTAAGCAAGCAGGCCTTTACAAATTTCAACGTGAAAATTCCAAAACAACCTCAGCTCTTAGCTACTGTACTTGTATTTTCCAATCTCTCTTTACACTTGCCTAAACTAATCTCGTGGATAATATTTACCTGAAATAAGATGGGTAATTTAGAAGGCTAGGTGTGTGTAAAGTCCTTTATTTTGACATCATTACAAGGATAACTATAACAGTACAGGCCATGAATGGCACTCGGGTATCTTCATTTCTTAAGTGGGAAGATAACATCCTTCAAGTATTCCAACTCTTTTTATATGGGTAAGTATACTGTTGAGATCAAGGACTGTTAAATAAAGTAACAGGCACTTTATTTCTATCATCATACTTGCCACTGTCAATGGTATTACTGAATAGTCAAAAGTTCATCATCTGATATAAACACCAACTACAGAGTGTGGAACACAAAACACAAAATCAAACTTTAAAAACACCTTTTGCTAGCTTAATTCCTAAATTATTACTGATCCAATTCTAAACAATTTCTAAAAAGGTCACAATACAAATTGTTAACATGTCTGGAATGATCCTTTAAAGGCAATTTGCCAATGGCATCAATCCTTCAATCCAGGCTTAAAACCACACTAATGTTAATATTCACTGAAGTATATACATACACTTTCAGTTTTATAATGTGCAAACAACAGGACACCCAAGCATGTGTTCTAGCAACAATCAGCAACTTTTCAATGCAAATATGAATGCATTATTTCAAACCATATATCAGCCTGTTTGTTCAACTTTAGATTTTAGTGTTGATGATTAGATTAGACAGTAACTTAGTGAGATGTGTGTGCTAAAGTCCAGCAACTTTCATTTTTGAACCTTTTCATACTTAAAAGAGTAACATATTAAAAACATAAAACTTTTGTTGCATCTAACACGGACGGATAATATCTTCTTTACATGGGTCTAACTTATCAACACTTATTATGTACTCCTAACACTAACTTGTATTTGATAGTCAATTATTTATAGACTGCAGCATTATTGAATATCTTTCTCCAAATTAGGGATGGGAGGGGAGGGGGAAGGGGTGGGTGGGAGTGATAGTTGGGCAAGAGCAACTTCCTGTACAGGTGAGCAGTGAATATCTTTTCTAAAGTGGACCTGCCATTAACTTTATGCAAAGTGCTGCAACCTCTCATTCATCCATTCCATCTACTTCATTGATAATTTTATTTATAAGTAACTTCAATTTCATGGAGTCTTCAAAGCCACGAAATTTCTTAGTGCCTTCCATTACTAATAAACAGGAAGTCTTGGCAACTGATATATATACGCAAATCTCTGCAGTACACATACTGTTTTACATAAAAATTTAATCAGATTTCAGTCGAGATTTAAGATATATGCAGAGATATTGCGACAAACCACAAAATAAACTCAGCGTGTATTTAACAGTGGGAATTGAGAATTGAGATCAGTCATTTTTTCATATCACAGCAGAATGTATTAATAATTAAACATCTCCCAGATCAAACCGAAAAACACTGGCTCATAAAAGATTTTGTGACACTGATATCAAAAACATTTATAACTGAAACGTCCAAAAGGTCTCAAAACAACGAAAACAAAAACATCAACACTACTACGCCTACGGTACTAAAACTCGAGGAAAGATGATAATTTTGCATTTAACTGGTAATACTAATTACCAGATAAATATATTTTTATTTGAACGGGAATATATACTCTTGTAGCAATGATTCAGAACATCATGTCAGTCACTTGAGTTGCAGATGGAAGTGCATTCATGAATATGTATTAATATATGAGCATACTGTCAACTGTTGACCTGCATGTCTGTTGCAGTGTACACATAGTCCCTCAAAAGCACATATATACTGTAGGTACCGCACCACAATTAGAGTAGTGCACATCTGCCTGAGAGGTTAACCGTCGGAAAATAGCCCTAAAGTGCACTACTGTGTTGATTTTTGTGGCATTTTCTGTGTCATC
Source organism: Apostichopus parvimensis (assembly GCA_000934455.1). Classification (NCBI taxonomy): domain Eukaryota; kingdom Metazoa; phylum Echinodermata; class Holothuroidea; order Aspidochirotida; family Stichopodidae; genus Apostichopus; species Apostichopus parvimensis. The sequence goes on from KN890644.1 coordinate 22,044, forward strand.
ACCATTCTTGTTTATGCTTGGATGTTGAAGAGGATGAAATAAACTACTGATGGTCTAAAAATCTGGAGGATTGAAGGTGATTTAAGGTATTTTAGAAAATCTTGGGTGAAACATGAAGATTCCGCAGACAGCTGGCAGATGTGTTGGGGAGTACTATGATAAACTTTGAGCTCTTCTAGCTCAAAATCTAAATGGTCATGGTGGCAAAAGTTAAATGTTTTATGATAGCCCAAGCCATCAGCTATACTATGGTGGGTAGGATATGTCACTTGAAATCTTCTATCTATGCTCTATCGGCCTTGGAAAGTGACAAGTTTAGTATGTAAGTCAATGGGAGCAATTAATTGTGGTGTGGTACCTGTACCTATGTCCATACAACAACAGTGAATAAACTACATTATGCTGAGACCATACAGTATCAGTTTTTCAGCCCTATACCGTAGGTCTCCCATCAATTTACAGTTCCATGTAAGGATGCATTCCTTAATCTCAGTTTCACCATTTGAAGTTTAGATAAGAAACACAAAGTTCACAGCTAGCAAAGACCTAACTCAAACTACTTTGCTTGCTCAACAAACACCAAGAACAGCTTTCTGTGTGCACAACGAGAGCTACAATAACACTCCAAATTTTATTGACCGGTACTTTTATTGTTATCCTTTGTTTTGGAATCCTATCGACACACAATTTACCTTGCAATCTGCTGCTAAACAACTTCAGACACACCTAAATCCCACTACTACAACAAACCCTAGCTACGATCTACCTAATCCTACCAACCCCCCCCCCCTCTCCCCTCCTTCTCTTTTAATCCAATCACAATGATATTTCCTCTGTCCTTGTTTTCAAAGTCGGATAATTTGTTGATTGCTTTGTACGGTAAAACACTAAAAGAAGGCTCCTTATAACTAAACTAATAAAATACTGCATCCACATACAGAGAGCCAACATGCACCGCTGCAAACAAACTCCACATCTTGCATGATAACTTTAATTATTCATCACCTCCCGGAACTCTTTAGACATCTTGAAATTTATGTGCATAAACACACACTCGGCGACGGCAAGATATTGGAGTACTTAAACAGCCGTTCCTTCGTATGAAGGTATACACATCTGGCAGATCACAATTAAAGTCAAGTATATATTTACTATTCATCGAGTAATTAAGGATGCGGGCTAACAGCTATAAGATCTGATCGAAGATATAGTACCCGCTATAAAAGTACTTATTACCTAACCTGCCCTAACCATCATTTCTCTCACTCAGCTGTATCACTGTGTGAT
>KN890645.1:10016-25925 GCA_000934455.1 Apostichopus parvimensis
CCATGGTTGATCAGAGGAATTACTAATAAGAACTTCCTGGTTGCTACAGGTCTATCTTGCATGTTTTACTTAAGATCCACTTTTAATTACTCTTAAAGTAGTTAGCTATATAACTTAATGGTTTACACCAAAAGTAGTTTATCTTTTAAGGTTGATTAACTTACACATACAAATTCAAATTTATTAACTGATGTGTATGTGCACTTCTGCTCTTCTGAGGTTGTCACACTGTACTACTTTTGAATGCAGTTATAACCTGCAAACTGTATGGGTTGTGGCTAACAGGGTGTGTACATGATTAAACCTTAGGACTGGTCCCAACTACCATAGGTGCTAGCTGGACTGCTCAAAATTTTATTCCTGAAGTCTTATTTTACTTTTTATCTAGATATAGAGCCAAAAATTCTGTTTTGTTTCTTCATCATTTTGTCTTACAATTATCAGGCTTTATTTGAGTAAGTAATGAGCAATTTTCAATAAAGACTTTGATGTGAATATTATCATATCACATGTTATCGAGAGCTTCCAATCTGATTAATTGTTATCATTACGGCTACAAAGTCTGTCAGTATAGGTTTCATCAAAAGTTGTCAAGCTGCTTTGGAAAGGAATTATCATTTTCATAGGCTTACATCCTCTTACAAAGTAAATCCTAACGCTAATTGGTTGAGTTTCCTTCAAGCTTGAACAGAACCTAAATGATCACATCCATCAACTGTGACTATAAATATTACAAATGGCATTTTGAATTTGCTTCATCTTTCTTCACTGTAGGAAGCATATTAATTTTCATTCTTTCCTGAGTAAAAACTTAAAAGCTACTGTTTTCTTGCAACTTTCTTGCAAGTTTGGTACCATCACATTATAGAAAACTGAGCACATTATGAGAAAATGTCATACAGGTTTCACACAGTGTTGCAGCTAGATGATTGACTGAACATTTTTTCAAATATCTCTGGTTCTTTATAGTTGGACAAAACAGTTTCTAACTTGCTATAGAGGCAAATGGTTATAACCACTTAATGTAACTTACTTATGGGCTAGCAGGGACTTCATCATAATACCTAGCTGGGACAGAGTGATGCACAAATTACAACCTGATGCAGAACAGTACACCTGTATTTCAGCAAATATTTAACAATCGGTCTTTGTGTCTAATTGCTATTTGCTCAAGGTTTGAGAACAGCAATTTGGAGCATGCTGTGATGACAATTAAACTTAACAAATACTAAAAAAAATGTGTTCGGTTTGCAATAGACAGCAATAAAGGTAAGAGGTAGTTGCCACAACATTTGATCCTACAGCAAAGTTTTCTTCACCTCAAGATCAAATTAATGCTTTTAAGATGTACCTGCAGGCCCATTGCCAGTCTAGGACATATTTGTGCCCCTTAAATTGTTGGTGCAACTCTCCCCCCCCCCCCAAAAAAAAACAGGTTAGGTATACCTGGCTACCTCTATGTGTACCACCTTGAATCCATGCGTGATGTTTGATTGATTTGGGTTGGGAAATCATCTTAAAGTCTCAATGTGTGTTTGCCAAATTTTAACTTCGACTTTTCCAGCTTTCTGCCCTAAAAGCTCAGTGAAAATAACACTGTTCTATGCACTTTTTATATTAATAATCATTATTTTTATTGAGTTATCTGTCGTTAAACATTTTCAGCTGAATAAAATTCGCCAGATTTTTTAACGAGTCTGTAGATTCTACAAACTTCATTCAAAATTTGCAAGCCCCGCCCAACAGATCAATCGCCAATCAAATCTCTGTTTTGTTAACGAACGTTAGGCCTGTGTGCTGGCCTGAGTTAGGTCCATTCTCTTGAATAGTATATATCTTTCTTTCGGTCTTATCGATGTAGCTTGCAAAATTGTGTCATTTTCTTCCATTGCAAGGAATAAACAGGTGTTTTCAGACGTTTCCTCAGTGAAATTGGGTCAAAAAAGTGGACGGTACGAGTATATAGGTTACATATGTGTAATGAACATGCCGATATGGGCGGTCGCAGTGATTTGAAGGTAAATCGTTCGCACCAGAAGGGCAACAGAAAATTAATTTCTTTCTTTCGATTGCGACAGTTTTTCTACATTAAACCCACCTGGTCAGAGTGCATTTAGAATAAGAAATATTGAATCTGGTTCAGAAGTTTTTTTTCCAAAATTCATCAACAAACACACAATTAAGACTTTAAAAAAATGTAGGGCAAGTCAGGTGGGGTTAAAAGGAAGTGCCTTTAGCAATTATGGAGGATGAAGTTCTCCTGTTGTATAGGTTCACTGACCTCTTCGGTATGATGCTGTAATATTTGGTCAAGAAAAGAAGTGAAAGTGCCATTCAGTCAAACTATAGAGGATATAGGCCAAGAATAATACCTCACTGATTGGCCAGGACAAATAAAAATAATTGGAGAAGGAATAGTGCATTTCAGACAACCGTTAAGAAAATATTTTGGATAAAAAAATATAATTGGCAACTTTTTGCTAACACTCAGAGTCCTGAAAAATATCAAACACTTCAATGTTTAACAGACACAAGTTATCTTGTGAAGAAAAGAAAAAAACAAAAGGAAATGTTTTCTTTTCTTCTAAAAATTGGTAAAACATATATTCCAAATTTATGATTGATTAAAGATATATTATTTCTTTTTAAAGTGCATCATTTTTGGGATGTTTCTTCCATTACTGATATCAAATAATCATCAAAAATCTAGTCACCTGTGAAACATATGTAAAAGTTACATTGAGTAATTGCCTATTCGGTTGTAAGAAAGTACCTGAAATTAACATTGCCTATAGATGTACGCCAATTACAGACTTTCGATTTGACCTCCATGGCACTAATACAAGATGATACTGAGACAGTTGAAGAACATGTAATATTGGTGTTTTTACAGGTGAACCAAAATTGAGCAGTCATGGAAACTGGAACACAGCTTATAGACAGCTGGCCAGTGCAGATCTGTTCAGTTCATAAATTGGAATGTCTTAAAGATGTACACTGAGTGAGAGTTTGAAGCTCTAGAGAAGAATAATGAACTCTTGTCTTATCTATGTGATACTAGACTAGTCAGCCGCCAAGTCCGAACTATGACACCAAGAATTGGCGAAGTTTAATCATTATAAGACTGTGATGAAGATTCTGCAGTGTGAGTGACAATGTTTGGTGTTATAATCTCACACAGCATAAATTAACATATAGAGTCATTTTCAAATTGTCCCACAGAAAAGGCCTTATGTTTTGGTTGTTCAAATCATAAATTTGGTTGTCTGAAAAATTTTAGCAAATTAACAAAGAACAATCAATATGTACATAGGAGAGATGTGTACCTTTCAAGTGAATATAACACATGATCAGCTTTGGGCAAGCAAAAATTCCCTTCAAGTGTATCATACTGTATGCTTTCCACTATTTTCATCATGGATGGTGACATCAATCTATTCACCTATTTGGGGTTACTTCTATAGTTACGATGCAATCTGAATTTGATGTAAACAGGTAGTAGTCCGAAGAGAAATTTAGTCATCTCGGGACGATCTGACGACCGTTAAAAATTTACCTGAGTTTGGATCGAGGGATTGGTTCAATTCACAGCATCATACAAACCATGGTTTAAATTGAGTATATAAAGTGGTATGCTTTGAGGTGTCATGCAACATCTAAACGACTAGTTATCAACCAAAGAACTGACTGCTCCAGGGCATAGATCTGTATAATATCTTGTCATACTACACTACCATTATGATAAGTTCATTTATACTATGTTAACATTTAAGTTTGCTTTTTAAAAGCCTTCTATCCACAAGACATTCATGGACAAAAAAACATCTTAGAACTAAACCAAGACACAGTAGTACACAAAAGTAAACAATATTCATGGCTATTTTCATAAACTTGGCTGTGATAAAATGTAGACCTAAAGAAAGCAATGTATCACATTTTACGAATTAAGAGGTAGCTGCCCAACCCCCAGCTACCCCCCCCCCCCCCCCCCCCACCACCACTGGTGATGAGCCTGCTCGATGTTTTGCTTCTTTCAGGCTTTCCTTTTGAAAATGAATCTTGAAATTGAGATTACAGTCACTTACAAAGTTCACATTAAACAGCCTCCAGAGCCAGTTCTCATGTTCCTTATTATTTTGTTTTTCAACTTTGAAAGACAGTTGAACTTCATAAAACCATGGAGAGAAAAAAAATATCCATCAAATTAAAAGCCTGTACTGACAGATGGGACTTAAATCTAACATTAGATTTCTATTCACAATCAAAGACTTGAGGCAAATGTCTATTGATACCCACTTAAACCTGTCAAAACATATTGAGAGGGACAAGAGTCACACTGAGACCCCTCCAGGGGTTTATAAAATTTTATATTGACCTCTTACCTTCTGTATAAAGTAATGTGTTCAGATATACTGTACAATGTGGGTGGGAAACATTCAACCAATGGATATGTTAAACATGATTCTAGTTTGCCTTCTTTTCATATTCCCGACCGTAGGATATACATTGACTGGATGCACTGATGTGGTGATTGGTTGTAGATGATAAAACACTTAGTTTTCAAGTTTTAAAGTGTTTGTCTTGATGATGTGGTACTCATCATGTGGCTTATATTCCAGCTATAGTCAATCCAAGTTCCATTGCCGGTCAGAATCCAACCATTAGAGCTATGGGTATGGTGAATTACTGAATGATAAGACATTTCCTTCAAACTTTTACAAAGGAGCAATGAAAATGTGACTGGGAAATTATATCAGCATATACATGAGAAGCAAAGTTACTCTTTTGAATTCTTTGACAACTCGGTAGGGATACCATATAGTCAGCAGTAGATCACAACCAACAGTTTGGGTTTGTAATTATCTTCGGATACTAGTAACAAATTTGTTTATAGAAATGTAAGGAAATCAGCATCTGTATGCTAATCCTTTTATAGCGCTACAGTAGCGCGCTACTACCAACATCTTCTGTATTAAACAATACAGGCTGTTACAATGAGCATTTACAGGGCATAGGGTCCAGTAGGCCTGGGCCTCTTCTCCTGAAATTCCTTTGCATCTAAACATTAGCTGCAAACATAATTTTTCTGTTAATGTGGTGGTACATAATAGAGAACTTAGTGCACATGTGCATTTCCTCACTTTTTATTGATGTTATCCCTAGATGCAATATTGTTTCCTATTACTGATGCTTGTCTCCCAGATCCACTGTTTATGACTAACAGCAAACATTTCTCTGGTTTGGGGGGTGGGGGGTATTTGCACATGCTTTAGAAGGAATTGTTACAGCATGTGAGAGTTAATCTAAAACTTGTGGTATATAAACTTGTGCATATATGAAATATCAACAAAACATGTTACATGAAATTTCTCATGGGATTCTTTATAAATTCATTAACCAATGCTCAATGAACATATAAAAAAAATGGACTTTGAAAAGGTTGTTCTGTGAATTTTGATCTAGAGTGATTACCATTTATCTTGGGTAAAAACAATTATAATGTATTTGATACATATACTTTTACCAAGATACCATTGTATCTTTTCTTATCAGATGAGACTTTGTACTAAAGTACAATACATCTATGTCAGAAATTAATGTTGGTGCTTTCTTCAGTGAGGGCACCTGAGATACATTATAAACTTGTCTAGAGATTTTTCTCAGAAGGACTTGACTTGGGGATAAAATACCCAACAACTACTTTTACATAGCAAGGGAGGCAAGTCCTCTCAAAGCTATCTGGTTTTTTTTTAAAAGAGAGAAAAAGAAAGCACATCATATTTTTTCTAAAAAGTTGAAACGAACAGATGAATGTGAAATAGCCATACAGGGAATCTGCTTTATATTAACATTTAAAGCAAATGGGGTGAAATTTCAAAACTTTGTATAGTTCTCAGTGTGCAAACTAACATCTGTTAACATTATGTCCCATCCATAATAACCTACAGATGATTAATGCTACATTAATCCATGCATGCTATTATAACATCCCAATATAAATAATAACAGACCTCATATAGTCAATATGTACCTGATTTATTATTTTCTTTTTGTTTTCTTTACTACTTATATGTATGCACTTATGTCACTGAATCACAATATGTAAGTTCAATAATATTGAAGGAAAATATCCCTTTATAGCTGGAAAGGAATTAAGGTAAGGAAACCTTGAAGTTGGAAGTGGGAAGGATTTGGGGGGGGGGGGGGGGGGGGGCGGACAGGACAGGCCTAGAAATTAAAAAATCTAGCCACTTGCCCAAAAAATGCCAGTGCATAAAATATCTTCTGGCTACATTAACTTTGCTCTGGCTGACAAATGCAAATGCTTTATTTTTCTACTGGCAAATGATGATATGCTACAAATGCATTCTATCAAAGTACTATGTTGGCGCTTCCAGAGTCTTTCCTCAAACCCCCCCCCCCATCCCCCACACCCTCCTCTCTCCCTTCACTTACACACACCCAGTGCAATAACGGGACAAGTTCCAAGCCTAAAGGAACTGCCAATCCGGGAAGTTACATATTGTACAGCATTGTGGTTGATCTTACAATGTACATATTGAGATTTTTCATTAAATAAGATAAAGACATCAATTTAGTATCAATGCAACAAGGATTGCAGTTCCATATACTGTTAAATGTTTGTCTTCTATGAAGAAGAATTTAATTCCTCAGGTTAGGTTATTAAACCAATTGGACAAAATTTAACAACTTTTTCAGATTGGTGTGTCTGTAAGACCAAGTCACTGAACTATAAAAATTCCATCCATGGTGCCAACAAGTCTTATTATCACTGTGGTACAGCTCCAAAAGAGCTATTATGTCAATAAATGCAGGGCCACTTTACAGACGCTGGCTAGTAAATCTTTCTAGTTAACAAAATAGTGTAAACAATTACTCTTGTTAAACTACCAAGAGATTTGATAATGGCTATGGAAAGAGGTGTCCAGATATTACTTATCAAATTAAACTAATATTTATTTAAAAAGCAAGCAAAAATCTACATGAATTATTAGACCATTTCCATTGTCCAGCAAAATAAATTATATTTTGAGCTTTTAAGTATAGCATGGTGTTTGAGGCAAGCACCGAAACTTCACAAGAATCAAAAGTTAAAATATATGTTTGTACATCTTGGAAAAGTAACAGACATTCTCAAAATTGTATGTGTTTTAACTAGGTCATTTCAACCATACAATATGTCAAACTTTTACATTGTATAGGTTGACAAATTAACTCAAAGTCAGCTTCCTGAGGTAATTTCACTAAATTTCTGATGATGCTGACTTCAAAAATCCCAGAAGAAAGTATGTCATTAGCTTCATTTCAAAGAAGTCACAAATGACGAATTCCACAAATCTTTTTGAAATTGCCCTTTGAAAATGAATATATTACTGTGAGCAAGTGATGAAATGTGTTACTGTAACAATCCAACCCTTTATCTTCACTTCAAAGTTTCAAGATTTGTCTCTTTTTTCTTCGCTGGGGTGGTGGGGCGGTGGGGCGGGGTGGAAAAGGGGTTAGGAACCTTGCATAAACCAAAAGTAGGTCATGTCCAAGTTTCAGAAATAATTTTGTACTTTTTAATTAGTTTTGACCAATCATTACTTTGTTGCATAAAATGCTGCTTTAATTATAACCACTAGAACTAGATAAATTAGCTGTGGCTTGAAAGATTCAACCTTGTACATCACTGCCTAGCTGTCATTTGTATGTATACCAGTTTGGATGCAGTTCTTGTTATCATCATAATTCTAATTACTAAATATTGTAGGGGAGAATGTAAGCTTCAATATGCACAGTCTGCAAACTATGAGTGCACCTGTTGGGCAGTGCACACCTTTTGCAAACTTAAGTAATGACATGCTACCTGTATAAGTTAACTCAAATGGCTAAATCAATCAAGATCAGATTCTTGTGATAAATAGAATGCAAACATGTCATGACAAGACAGGTAATTAAGGAGCACTGTTTTTTGTGACCTAACTTGTTTCTCTTGGGGAGGAGTTCACGTGCAAAGGAAAACATGACGAGAATTAGTCCATTAACCATAGGTTACATTTTTCAGCTCTCTTAACCTCAACTTACTGAAACTTTATCTCTCCTGCAAACAGACTGGTGAGTTTAGAAGAGTTGATTTGTTCACACCTTGCCATGTCTGCCTTGATCTGATAGTGATTTGGCTACTAGCTGTGTGATGAGTTGCATAATAGACGAATAGGCAGCTAACCAACTGGAAAAAACCGGCCGTTCAGTACAAACGGCAGGTTTTTGGATCCTACCTATAGCTACTGGACACTTTCACGGCATGAACCCTTTCAAATTTAAGTAGCAATAATATTAATAAATTATGAAGGGGAGAATGGTAAATTCCAGTAGGGCTCTTGGATGGGTCTGGCATTTCCCCTTTTTTCCCATAGAAAATATTTACAATGAAATATCTAGTCTTTAACTGATATGGGCTCTGCCCTCAGTGTAGACAGTTAAGTGCAGATTGTACAGATGTGAGTACAGGTGTATACATACAGTACTTCCATGGTTATCATGCATTGAAGGAATAATGTGTATGTGCTACAGGAGCAGGTGTTCACCCAGTAAACTTAAATTATCTCTTAATCCAATGAGTATTTTAATATTAGTTACAGGTTACATATCTTGTTTACAATGATAACATATTGGTTATATATGATGATTGCATATAAATCTCTAACAGTCATCTGAATTCTGATATTAGATTGTCATACTGTACTCTCCTCCTTTTAGATGGCACCTGCTCTGAAGCTTTTATTAAATATTTATTTACGGAGAAAAGAAATATTAACAAACTGGCTGTGTAGGTAAGTATATATAACAGTTAAAGGACCTGATGTTCGATAATAGCAGGCAAGCTAGAATAAAAACAAGCTAGACTAAGAATACATTTCAAATAATAGACAGATGAAAATGCACACGACTAAGTGTCTGACGTCCGTTTGTACAATTTATGGTCCATTTTAGTTCTCTGTACATTTGTCTGTTTTAATGTATCCTTAGTCTCTTTTCATTTTAGTTGCCAGATTTGAACGAGACCCTAACAGGACTGACAAGTCAGCCTGGGCCCTCCAAGTTTTATAGATTTATTTATTAACAAAAACAGAAATGAGTAACCATCCTTTCATGGGCTTATGAACACCACCTGCTTAACCATGACCCATATAATAAAGCATATTGCAATATGTGAGATTGATTTAAACTTGCTGATGGAAGTAAAAGAAACTTGATACATACTGGGACATGCTGGTTCAAGAGGAAATTATAATTAATAAAGTGGGGACCTGAAAGTGCAGTGTGTTTGTATATTTTAGTATATATGTTCATAAGAGTGTTCATATGAGTAATCATGGCAAATTCTAAGGGTGGAAGCAATGCTTGTGTTTATAAAAGGAGATATTTGAAGGTTACATGGTAGTGTTTGTTTTTTTTCTTCATTTTGTGCTAGTGTTTAAAGTTATGTTGATAATGTAAGCTGATGTGCTAGTGTTACATGACATCTAAATGATGTTAATCAAATATATATGAACTTGATGTTTGCAGCATCTTCAAATGTGCTGAGCTTTAGCTCATGAACACAGAAAGCCAAAAACGAGTCATTTTCTAAATGATATGTACATGTTGGAAATGGCCAAAACGACTTTCATGTTGTTCATTGTTGTTCACAATATGTACATACTGTACCTTTCAGAACAGCATCATAATGAGGTGTGCATTCTGCCTTTCCTTATACTAAGGCAAACATTTATCAGTGTTATCTGTTATTTAAAGCACATCCGGATGCATCATTCTGATAATATCTTCAATCAGGGCCAAAGATAAAATTTCCAGTGATAAGCATCTCTTCTATATGGCAGTAAAATTTACAACATTTTGAAAGAAATTGACTCAGACACACAGATAACAACAATGTTGATATCTTAGTACCTCTCATATCTTGGACTTGTAGATAAGATCAATCAATTTGATTCCACAAAAACAATGCTAGACTGAAGCAAGCCTGATGCTGTTTGCTCACAAGGATGATTTACAATATAACTAGTCAAAGTTAAAGTGGTAGAAGCTTTGCTCAGTATCTAAGTACCATTTGAAGATCGGGACCAACAATTAAAATTCCAAAACTATTTTGAATTTTTACATTTATGGTGCTTTTCTTTATACAGTATTTATGTAATATCCATTTGGTACTATACAGTTAGAGATAAGTTCTTAATAACATTCAAATAAAAGAGGCTACACATCCACTTTAAATAAAGCTAATGTAATATGAGTGGCATATTTATAACAAATATGTCTAATATTCATTTTGACTTCAAAAAAACATAAATCATGTCAAAGTGTTTCAGAAGGTAAAGTATATCCTGCAAGCATAATTTATGTAGTACCAGTTCCATACTGAGTATATATATTTTATAACTTTTCAATTTATGAATGTGAAAACAAAATTAGACATCCTATTTCTACAACTTGATTGATGGTTCCTACTAGGTCTGTAGCTTGGGGGTAAAAAGCTAGGGATCATTTATGTTGCAATAAAAACCTTAGTTTGTTACTTTGAGGAAAGTTGGAAAGGAATATCTTTATTAGTATTACACAAATTCTGTACAGTACAGAAGTTAAAGATACAGACAGGCCCATTATCATTTACCACTTTCAGAGGCAAATTTCCTTCTGTCAAGAATGTTACTGATGATGTTTTTATCTTGGCAAAGTTCATTCCGAATCCCACCACCTGGAATGAATTGCTCTCTCATTAACTGTCACTTAGCAGTCATTCCTTGTATTTCTGCCAGCAGAAAGTATTCACATAGTCCTTATCATGAGTCAGGTCAAGTGCATGTTTAAAGAGGGCAGCAGAACTAGTTAGTTAGTTACACCATATATATGTATATGCTGCTATTTTAGAGGGAGCACTTCATATCATCTTTCAGCTGTGGATTATATATAGGCAATGAGAAATCTGCAAAAGGTGGTTTCTATTGTAGGAATTTGAAGAAAAAAAAGGCTTATTATGGAAAATTTATCTTCCACATCTCTACCACAATATTGCCAGCAGACTAGATTGGTCAAAACTTTGTGGCTTAAAGGAGGTTATAAACCCAACCATCATCTTTGGCTTAATTTGATAGAAATCTTTGTGAAGAACAATTCCCTGAAACTACGGTTGGAAGCTGTGATATCAAAGTGTCACTAGGATTTGAAACCTTTTACTTTCTCTTTGTTTTTCTTTACATATTTTCATGGTAGAAAGTTAACAGTGTTCAAGACACTGAAATCCATGCATCCAATTTAAGAGGCTCAATATTTTAGATTCAGCATTTGCAAAACCAGAAAATAAACGCTTTATATAAATAAAGACAGGTATATATAATTCAAGCACATGGGGCTCTATGATGTTATATATTCAGACTTGATCATGCAGCCTTTTGTATGAAGAAACATATTAAATGCTGTTATGTTGAATCTGTTGTGTTCATACGTGAAGTGATCAACCTATTGGAATAATATTATTTTAGCTGTTTGGGGAAGTTGTTCATGACAGTTACCTTTATCACATTTACTTAATAATGATGGTAGGGTTTTGTGTCTCCTTTCATTCCAAAAAGAAAACAAGAGGGAGATGTAGTTAGCCAGATTTTTACAACAACAAAAAGAAAAGAAAAAGAGAGAGACATTTTCAAAGGAAGAAGGAACATCTTCATTGGCCTTTCTGTGGATGGAAATCTCATGCGATTTTATCATAGACGCAGCACCATACAACTGTAGATCCTGTTGGACAGTTAACATCCTGTATCACAGTCTGCTTAAGCAATCATTATAGAGATCTATAGGAATCATGAATGCCCAGACAGTCATATATGGTATGAAGTATTAGTATTACATTTGTGTAAATATTTTGAAATGAGGTTACAGTAACAATTTTCAATCCTATCTGAAGCGATGCATTGTGTTCATTCACATAATTCAGCAGTCTGACTGGTCTGAATCAAGTTCATCATATCTGCAAAAGAAATTTATCCATATCCATCTATTGAACTGATGGTTATCCCAAGTAAAGGAAACACAAGTAAGAAGCAAATTTCAAATCAAAATTTGTTAGTAAAAGTGATATACCATTAATATCAAATTACAAAATGTATATATAAACATTGTGTTCCCTTGCACGGGCAACACCCTTGCTTGACCTTGCAGAAAGTTCAACCTGTCAGCAGAGTGCATTCTTGGCTATCCATTTAGAAAATTATACACATTTAGAATTGTGTTTATTGTGTTTTTTTCTTATATCAATAGTATCACATTCTATAAATGTAGTAGTGAAAATTATACAAGATATATTCTGTTTACATTTCATGAAGTTAGCATACTAATTCAAAATGGTTTTTGTGGAAGAAGTGCAGTGTTTTTGGTTAAATTTCTCAAATAAAAACACATCAAGTCAGTACTCTATTCAATGATATCATATCACAAGGTTTAATCAAACAAATATCACTTATTTTGAAGATTTTAGGGTTTTACATAGTAATGCACTCTGTCCAAAACACCTCAAATTTCCTCAAACTACATGAAGCAAGGTCTTTTAGCCTCCTCCCATGAAGTCTGTAGTTAAAAAAATCAGGCACCCCATTATACTGAGGAATTACTCCAGTTCAATAATAGATCCGTCAAAGTGACCTCTCTTGGTAGCATGCTGTAAATTCTTACGGGTTTTATCATAGCATATCACAATGTCCAAATTTTGTTAAGTGTTGACCGAAATAGTTCTTCAGTAGTATTTTATACAAGTAGATATGATACTGCTATTGCATTGCCAAATGTGAATTTTGGGGTTAACTGGGGATTTCAGGTGTGGGGCAAGTTTTGACAGAAATTGCTTTCAACCAACTGGGAATCATACATCTGGATTGTTGCACTTTATTTAAGGGGGTTAAAATCCCTCTATTTTGCAACTAAATATATAAAGAGGAATCCAAAATACAAGCACACCTATATAAACTTACCTTGCACATTCCGTCAACACAAACGTCAATATCAGAATTGTTTCTACAAGGTGTACCATCAATAACTTTATCAGCAAGTTTGGCAAAGAAAGTCTGTCCTTGGGCCCTGCAATGCAGCTCACATGGTTTTGTTTCTGAAGGGATAAAGGAAGAAAGAGAGATCATTAGTTTACATCACAGGTTCTCAATACATGGTCAACGAGCCAAACTGAGTCCTTGGAAAATTTTAGTTTGGCCCATTAAAAACCCATAATTTTGCACTAATAAGTTATGCAGACCCTTATGGCCTTAGGCTTTGGCACTCTACCTGCCTAACCCAACACTAACAATACAGCACATTGCTCAATCAATTTGTTTGGCCCTTCTCCTGGTCCTCAAAATAAAATGAAGCAACAACAACTAACATTAATATACACATACAATATCCACATCAATTGCGTAGGCATACGTCACATGCCAACTGGCACGTTTACTAAAGGCTTCATAATTGACACACCTACGTAATTGACGCACCTTCAAATATTACTAGCAACGATACAGCAAGCAACCTAAACTGTTTTCAGTCGAGCAGTTACATATTTCATGAGTTTGAATCCATTTCAGGTATAAACTAATCAAATTGTGGTTTTTTTTAAAGCTTTTCACACCCTCTCCCCAGTTTTGCACATTATTTTGACATTTGGAAATCTTACTCCCTAAAAATAACCAATATTACCTCAATATAATACCACTAGTCTCTGGGACCTGCCCTGTCTGAGCTTAGACTTAGTTAGAGCATAGCAAACAACATCCAAAGTCAATTGATATACTTACTTAGGCCTATACTACAGTTAATTCGATGAATGTGTCAATTTAGGTGTATGAAAGAACTTGACACAGCATACATTTTGTGTTCAAAATCAATTGTACGTTGCGTAGGCACAGAACAATAAATATGAAAAACAAATAAAAATAAATATTAAAAACTAAAGTTAAGCTTAAGCCTAAGTTAGGTTAGGCTTCTTTTACATTGTTTTAGCCTAACGTAGGTTACTAGGTATGTGGCACTAATTAAACATTCATTGTTCGTAATAAATGGCAATTAATGGTCTAGAAGTTGCATAGGTTGATTCCGATTTATGCCACCCATACAGCAATATAATGTACGCTTGCCGAATACTCATCATGAACTTTGCAGTCAATATGATAGGCGTAATGGGTTGTGCACGAAGATACAACGTAGCATTTCATAGACAGTCTGATATCTATCGCACTCACTACATACACTTCGGCGGCTACTATATCTAACACTTCACTCGCATAAATTCATGTATGACACTATATATGAATTAACATTATCACATTGAAGATAGCAGACGACACTTCGATCGAAGGTCGACAAATGCAAACCAAATGTTTTGGTTCTTCACGATATTGACCAATGAAAATCCGGTTGAAAGGAATATATTGACTGAACTTTGCTTCCACATTCCGCAAACAGTAACTCATGTTAGGAATGATGTTTTTTCAATCAGCTTAAAGCACGACAGGGTGAGAATTTTAATTGACCCCATGAAACATCTGGCTTTCGGGGAGTTTGTTTCCTTTTCTTTTTCTTTGATGGACTTAATTCGGTACCCTGACAAAGTTTCTCACTTTCTTTGCTCCTTCAAGGTGCATGACCTGTAATCTTGGTCGTTGAACTTCATTCATGTTTTTATGGATACTCAAAGTGGAGTACAATAGCTGGAGTGATGTGTGTAATCAATTAAAGTCTCAGTGTGTGTTTGTTGATGAATTTTTGAAAACAAACTTCTGAAGCAGATTCCATATTTCTTATTCTAAATGCACTCGGACCAGGTGGGTTTAATGTAGAAAAGCTGTCGCAATCGAAAGAAAGAAATATATGTTCTGTTGCCCTTCTGGCGCGAACGATTTACCGTAAAATCACTGCGACCGCCCATATCAGCATGTTCATTACACAAATGTAACTTATATATAATCGTTTCGTCCACTTTTGGACCCAATTTCACGGAGGAAACATCTGAAAACACCTGTTCGTTCATTGCAATGGAAGGAAATGACACAACTTTGCCAGCTATGTAGGTAAGGCCGAAAGAAAGATATATTCTATTCAAGAGAATGGACCTAACACAGGCTAGCACACAGGCCTAACAGTCGTTAACATCACAGAGAGATTTGATTGGCGCATGATCTGTTGGGCGGGGCTTGCAGATTTTGAATGAAGTTTGTAGAATCAACGGACTCGTTAAAAACATCTTGCGATTTTTTTTTTCAGCTCAAAATGTTTAACGATAGATAACTCAATAAAAAATCATGATTATTTATATGAAAATTGCATAGAACGGTGTTAATTTTCACTGTGCGTTTAGGGCAGAAAGCTGGAAAAGTCGAAGTTAAAATTTGGCAAACACCATTGAGACTTTAAGACACCGCAAGTTGTGACAGGCCTGGTTGCATGGGGATTGGTACAATATGCCTGAACTACATAAAAAGGGTGTTTATAACAAATAACATGTCAGCAATGACATTTCAAACTGACATATATTTAAAGTAGCACTATCTTAATGACATGGATGACTCAATTACCTGCACGACTCTTTATACATATGCCCACACATTTATACAAGGAATATTGCTGTATGGGTGGGTGCACGTGCATGTGTGTACTATTTAGAGCGGGAATTGGAGAGAATAGACTGACGCTTTCGGTTCATCTGGTTATCCTGTAATGAGCAATTTACCTTGTATTAGAGCTTCCCAAGTGTACAATATATCCATAAGAGGCATGGTATTATACATGTCACATTGTTCTTCTCTGAAAGGCCGGCTTCCTTCCGGACAATTCTGTCGAGAAAACGAAACATGGAAACAATCTTCA
>KN890649.1:12217-22646 GCA_000934455.1 Apostichopus parvimensis
GTTTACTGTTAATATATGAAAACATTTCCTAACCTTTTTTTTATTTTATTTTTATTTCTGTAAATCAAATCATCATAGTAACCTAACCTCCCCTCTATGTATACCAAGTAATAAAGAGGAGATATTGTTAATTTAGTTTCAATCTACGAATTTGGTAATTAACTTTAAAAATAACAGTCCTCGTTCTTGCTGGGATCCACATATGACCAGGTTACAGTTATTCACGAAAATAACTGTTAGTCTAGCTTGTTATTATTTTGTCTGCACAATTATTCGTTTCAGGGGTAAGCTTGGCTATCTTTCTGTTATACCGTTTATGTGTATATAACGGTGTATACGTTGTAAATCCTTTCTATTTTATTTTGCAGACATTGAAAGTTATAAATGCTAAAGAAATAATACTGCTTGGAAATGTATATATCAAACAGCTTGCTATATAAATATCTCGATAAGCTCAGTGCGAGATATGCATATCATTTATTTGTTAGATGTTAAAATCCGATAGTGTTACCAAACCTAAGCCAACTTAATGAAAAAATATTTTTGCAACGCAGAAGCAACTAAATAATTTATATTTAGTTTGTTACCAACCTACTGCTCCACTGTAAGTCCCAAGTCCAGACAGGCGGTAGTTGTAACTCTCATCATTGCTGAGAATTCTTTTTAGTATTATTAACACGTGACTTTTATTCGTTTAAGTCACTTGTTCCAGTCCCTTGGTTGTGTGTGTGTGTGTGTTTCTCTCCTTTACACTTCGGTATAATTGTTATATTTAATTACGATAAATCACTATAACTGAATAAAAAACACCCAACTGGGTCTAGTTCGATAAAACTCGGCGTTCGAAAAGAACACTTAGGCAGTCAAGCGAGACGAGTTGTGGTCGGTTGCAGTCGATTTAAGACATTCACCTACACAATTTTACAGTAACTTAGAAATGAGTGTTGAAATTATTTTGTATCGAGAATCAAGTGAAGGATCGAAAGGAGCATGGCAATTTTTAAGACAATTTATAAATACCCTTAATATTTATTGAAATGGCAAACAAGAAGGAATTTGTGAAATATTTGAAAGGACACTTAGAATTGTTTTCTTTCAATGTGAGAGACAGTGGAGGCAAATTTGGGGGTTGGGATGGATAACTGGGAAAGGGGTGCAATTGGAACATTTTGAAAGTACAACAAAACACGTTTATAAAGTTCAAAGTCCCCGGAAATAGTTGGAATTTGAGATATCTCTTGTTCCCTCTTAGCGACTTTAAAGAACAAAACCACATATCAGAAAGATCAATTTTAATTTCTGTAAGGTATTCTAAGTCCGGAAGCTCCCGTGCTCTCAGACATCTCTCTTGTAGCTATTTAGTGTAAGCACGGAGAAACATTTTAGAGGTTCCAATTTATTTGCGCCTGTAGGGATCCAGGGAGTGAAGCCCCGGAAGTTAGAGCGTTTTGTTAGCCTTCTACTTTCCAAAGCAGCCGACCGAGGGGAGGTGGGGATGGGGCTGGGTTACATCTTGATTTGAGGTGAATCCCTCCTCCCTTGGCGCGGCCACTGGTGAGAGAAAACACACTGGTGAGAGAAAACACGTACAGAAATAACTGGAAATAGATTCATGCTGTCCCTTTTAGAGTTTTACGTTTCCTGCAGATTCTCAAAAGCTGTTTTCTGGCGCAAATATCGCTCGAGTTTCGGACAATAATTCTTTACAGCTGATTTGGTTTGAAACTGAAGTTTAATGATCGAAATAATTATGAGAATACCTACGAAACATCATGTGGTCGGGGCATCGACCGCAATTTGCCGACGATATCTTCGATTAAAACTTCGGTTATTGTGTTCAAGATATATAATATTTATATGTACCACTTAATCGAAGTATTTTAAATTTTCATATAATTTTCCAGTTAAGAAAAAAGTGGATGACTGTCATCAGTAGCAGGCATAGTTTAGTGCTACCAGTATATAAAGATAGAGTTAAATTGTTGTTAATCGCATTGCAAATTCCCATGATTTCAATACGAACGAGTGTGGATAAAAATGGAAAGAACTATAAGATATGAGACTTAATTTGGGGTGACGTGGAAAATTTGACCTACTTTTATAGCAAGGTACATAGTTTTACATAGCAGTTACGGTGCTCTTATTTTGGGGTCACTCTACCACTCAAAATGATATGCGTAATAGCTCATTATGGCATCTAACTACTGCCTGTCTCCTCTAGAAAATAAAATATATAGCCGTATTATTTGCAAGAATTGTTTATTCTGTGGCTTATATATGTTATATTTTAGTCTTATATGTTAAGTTGTATTTATTTTATACTAGTGAGTAAGGGTTTGAGAGGAGGGAAAGGAGAAGAAATGTATCCACAGGAGGAAGACAAAAAGTGAAGAATAAACATAAAAGTTACTCATGCGTTTTTTTAGAACGGCTTGCTTTGATTTATTAGCACGTTGCCATCTTTTGTGGTGTTATAGCGAAAAACACCCACAATAATTTGTCCCCAGTTTAGGAATCAGAGCAACCGCTTGCATTGGTAAACAGACTTTTATAACACCACATAGATTATACCCATCTGCTTGACCGACCACAATGTAAGTGGCGTGGGGGTTCTCTCCCAGGAAGACGAAGCTATAGCTTATAGACGTGACGTGGTGCATTCCGGATTATATTTAGACGATAAATTATGCCTATTATTAGGTATATAATTACTATCACACATTCTGAAAGTTTGTCTGAGTTTCAAAGGGATGCGGCAGGGGCCGGGGAGGGGGTGGTACAATACCAACAAAACAATGGGTCCGAGCATGAATGGGGGTATTAAATCGAAAGGGTCTTCTGTTTCAGTTAGGGAAATTTGTTTTTTTTTATTAGGATAGATGTCTCATTTGCTTTAACCTGCTTTATAATTAAAAAAAAAAACCTTTTCGACATCTAATAGGAGGCGGGCTCCTTGAATTCCTTTGCATCCTTATGCTGTAAAAACAATTAGCTTATCCTGTTTATATAATATACATTTCCTTAATTTGTTTTGTCGTCCCAGTGATTTTTTTATCTAAACAATATTCCAAGGGGGGGACTCGTCGCACATACGCCACTTTGCATTAGCTCTTTTTTTTTCATTTCCATTTAATCTATTTCATTTGCAATATTGTACAGATTGTATCAAACTCCTTTATCATTTCATTTTGTCCAATCGTACGTTTAAGGAGAAAATAATTATAAAGAATTTAAGATTAAAATAAGATTAAATAAAAAGGGTAACTTGGAAAGAATGCGAGTAGTGCCATTAAAACATGGATTCAAGTATTCTTTTTGATTTTCAAATAAAAAATCCATTCAATATTTCTTAAAATGAATATCTTAAGTATTGTTTTTTTTTATGATCAACGATGTAACAGTTTTCTTCCTTCATCTGCTTCAATCTCTAGATAGGGCGGATCTTCATCTCTGTAAATTTGATATAATAATAACTACCGGGGAGGTTTCTCCAATAAAAATAATACGCCCCGTAGATACCGTTCAGGTTAGAATCATGACAGTCATCGTACCACCATGCACCATTATAATTATAATAACTTGCACAGTTATAAGAACTATGAGCGTCATTGTCTCGGTCCTTTGTTGTAAACTGCTGGTTCCGGTGACGACTTAGAGCATCTCCTGGAAGAAAGAATCAAATAAGAAAACACAGCGTCAATACAAATCATCTAAATAACTTTTGTATGTCTGATACATGCTAACCTTTTTTTTATACTCAGACTGGTTGATTAACATTCTCTACGTCAATTCTACTATTCCAACGTATATATTTAGTTTTAGGGAGAACGAGATCATGCGATGCTTTTTCTTTGGTTAATAGCTATTATTGGGTTGTGGTATTATAGACAATACATGTACGATATTAATTGTTGATAAATATGTTATTGTAGTCAGATGTACACACATGACCATAATTCTCTCTTTTATTGTATATCATACTGGATCATTACATTCCAGTGATTATCTCTAAGAGGCATCTCATCATCGAGGATCACCACAATTGCGACAATCTTCATTTGTTTAGCCCTTCTTAATAAACTATGGACGGATTCACTGTTTGTGTTATTGCACTATTAAATAAACACAATATATTTGGTGTCTACATTTCGTTCGTGGTTTGTTTTTCATCACCAATGTATGAGAGATGAATTTTATTTATGAAATGAATTAACATAATTGTTGCACGTGAGACAAATACTCGTTTTTAGCGTTCTGGACATTGTTAATATTGCATGTTGCATGATTTACTCACTTATATTATTAACTAGGGTAACAACAACAAAATAGTTTCGCGCAATGGATGTCCCGCTCCCACTCCCAGAACACGTCTCAGATAAATTAACAAATGAAGATCAGTTTTAAATGTTTTGAGGATGTCAGTAAGTTATTTACTAATTTTAAAGACAAACGGAGACAACTAACACTCGTCTGTAGATTGATAACTTGAATACTATGAATTGTAAGTTCAAATTTGTGTATTGTTTCCTCTTTGGACTGACTTTAACCTTTTTCTAATAGGTGATACAGACAGCATTCTCTTCCTGCCTGTATTTATCAGTTTGTCATTAATTCTAACTAATGATTCAACGATGCTTATTATAAGTGTCCAGTCAGTGCACTTTTGAAGGTATTGGACAATGTTGACAGGATTGTGGAACTGGTAAACTATAACAGAAAACTGTAGGTAGTTTCCTATTTTGAAGCAATTTTCCATTCTCAGGCTATTAATTACACATCTATCTTTCATCTGCTTGGCCTCCTTACCTTGTTTTCTACTTCTTTATCCTTAAGGTGATGTCAACATGTACTATACTTAACTGAAGTAATAATATATTTCTAGAGAGAGGTAGTATCGATGAAACGATAACCTGGTTGTGTCTCATTATCTAGTTATGCTGAAATACCATATTTAGTATTAAAGAAGATGTGTAGGCTACAAACCTGCTGTTCCACTGTAGGTCCCAACACTGGATAACCGATAGTTGTCGCTTTCATCGTTTGTCCTAAAAAAGTCAAACTTGGCGTAGTACGGAGCTCCGTATCTATTCACTAAGTCGATTCTGATTTCATATCTCTTTTGGTTGGTCAAGTAATAAAGTTTATCATTTCCGAGCCAAAAATTAATACTTAAATTTCCAAATCCTTGCTTGTAGCTGTTCCATCCAAGGTAGAAGTCCTGACTACCATCGACACGTCGTTGGAACACCTATAAGATTTCAAAATGAAAAAAGTAATTAATAACACAACCATGAATAATATTTGTGGCCTCCCGGGTGTGAAATTTTCAAAATGAACTACCCTTTACTTAAAAAATTTTCACCTGGCAATGTAATGAGTTAAAAGGTAGAATAAACCAAACTTTCTGAATCATGGAGGTAAAGAATAAAAAATTATGATATTCGCAACAAGCATAAATGTCAATAGACTGGTACAATGGTACAATGTAAAATGTTCTTGTATATAAAGACGAATATCATTAAGAACAATGTCAAAGAAAATAACGAAAAATCCGACATAAGACATAGATCGGTGAAAAGAATGGTTACGATTAAAGTAAGTCTTACATTAGAGAAAAATTAATTCCATTGCAAGATCTACCAATGAACTATATAGTTCATAATTTAATCTCCGTGCCTATCGTAGGCTATAACCCTTACCGTCCATCCTCCTCCGTCAGTCATGTTACAGTAGACCTCAAATGCTGACCCTGTCCATCCGGTTGGTTTGATGCTGTATATACCGTTGTTTCTAGAACCATCATCATAAATTTCTTGACAATCTTTTGCTGGTGTCAATGAAGTGAATGTTATGGCATCTGTAAGATAAAATTATTTGGAATAATTATTACATTAATTTTACTGGGAATGCATGTAATCTAATGAAGTGATTTAAGAGTATGATAAGTAAAGTTCACATGTATTCTTATATCGAAACGATGGTTGACTATATGTGGATGTACCAAATGGGCCCAAAGAGGTTTGTCAGTGATATTCCCCCGATGACCTTGCATATCTGTCATCTTTTGAAATGTTTGACGATGTCACGAAACAAATAATCTTCACATATATCTAAGCCTTTTTAAGACATGTGGGTATAATTATGCGTTGTTATCTAACTTTTTCATGATAACTCACCAGTATTTTCTCCAGAATAATTTCCGAGGTTAACCAGCTTGAAGTGACTGAAAGCGTCACTTATACGGAAATGATCGTAAGAAACCCGAATTAAGTAACCGCTTGATGTGGTTATCTCAATCACCAGTTGGTATTTCTTCTGATTGGTCAAGAAAGACAACTTCTCGTTGCCGAGCCAGAATTCATGAGAGAGAAACCCGAAGCCAGACTTGTAGCTGTCCCAGTCGCGTCTGAAATCGATGGATCCGTCGGTGCGCCTTTGTATTACCTATGGACAGTGTAGTTACCAAAATGGTTTCAGAGTCACTGATCTTTCATTCGATGCTTTAAATGTTGGCATCCATAACAGCCGTCTTGATCTTTGCTCAATGAAAACAGAACGTATTTTTGTTTACCACATGTAACTTTGTTACTTGTATTACTAACATCGTTACTACTTTTCCAGCTGCCGTGAAAACTATTGATGAATATTGTTGATATAAGAGCAAGAAACCAAAGGCATACCGTCCATCCACCGGAACTGTCGGTGTTATCACAGTAAACCTCAAACGGATCCGGATAACCATCTGGTTTGATCATGAAGACACCGGAAGAGTTATGAGATGAACATTGCCCCTGAACTTCTCTGCAATCTCTCGGATAAGTCGATTGTTGATAGAAGAAAAATGATGATGAACCTATGAAGCAATGGAATGAAAAAACTTGTCTACCCTTATTTTTTAACTTTGCTTTTTTCATTGGTTTACATATATAGCATACAACACGTTCTTAATTTCCACTATTCGAAAGGCCTCACACGTGTAGTTTTGCAGAAAATGTTACTTTAACAGAAGAGCCGATCACTACGTGACATGAGTTTTGTCGACTGTTTTGTTTAACTGTTAGGATATATTTCTATTTGAATCTTTAGAACACCTTATCTCCTCTTCCATTTTCATCTAATAATACTTCAGACAAAGCCTCGCAAACCACGCCCCAATTCCTGTGTATATATTCCCGGTACTGGTTACATGATAAATATTATGTTACAAGGGTTTAATCACTCACCTAATATCTTTCCATTAATAGATCCATCACTTGTCTGTTGGGCACTCTAACCAAAGATAAATTCATATATGTAAATGAATAACAGGAATGTTACTTTATTGTTTTAAACAATGGAATTGAGCAAAGAAGTTCATGGATAAAACATGATTCGAATCAGTGACCTCTGGATATCAAGCTCTGAAAAAGATTTCAAACTTTATTAAAAACTGGTTTTCATCATATTACCGAGCCAATGTGAAATATATGTCCCATTTAAGTTGAGAAGTATTACTGGGAATATTTACTGGGCGTACTGGAATACATCGTTTAACAAAGCCATGGTGATCGCCGGTGGGATAGATTTGGGGGTCGCAAAGAGGTCGGTTACTATGTAGGTGCAACATTCTTGTTATTAAAATTGAAAATATTGAAATTGGTTCAAGTCATTTAAGATTAAAAAGCAAATATATTCCAATTGACATTAGATGACATAGAGGGGACGGGTGATGAACACATATCACTCGACTCGCTTTTATTTATTCTTCAGTTGTTCATTTTTTAATATTTTCGCTAACAAGCTCACACATTTCTCTCTCAAACAACGGGAGTGGGAGGGGGAAAACATGAATCGCCAAGGCATGGAGTGTTTGAATCTATTTAGAAGTGTTAATACATGTATTGGTAATGTACCGTTATAAGAACATGGTATAGGTTGACACTAAACAGAAATTAGATAAACAGCCTAACTTCACTATAAATAATCAATACTCATAAATCCTTTGAGGGCGCATTAGACAACGCTCGAATGATAATGAATCAAAATGCAAATTACATGTGTAGACTAGCAGATCAAAATGATTCTATTCAGTTGTGTTTACGTTTTTACAGCGATAGCTCTTCCTGCTACAATTCTAACTTGCCTTCCCCAATATTAAACCTTCCTGGTTGACAATACAATAATTGATATAGGCATTGTCGTTCTTTCTAAACAGAGAATATTCTCACTCTTTGCATTCGAAATTTTACACTAAAGAGAAAAAAATGACGAGACAGTTAAAGCGAAAATGCATTTATTTCGTTAACATACGGTATTAGTTTTATATCTACGAGGAAACAACATCAGTATACATAATTGTAGTTAAATCCTGATAATTTCTATAAGGTTTTGGTTTCCCGTCGAAAGCTTAACAAAAATATTTTGGGGGGAGGTGGAGGGGGGAGCTGTGAGGGAAGGGGAGGATTTAACATTGTCGTTCCAGCTTTGTTAAACATGACGAAATCAATAAAGTGAGAAATATTGAACTATGCACATGTAGTTTTAGGTTTTGTTGTACAAACATATCAACACTTTTATTGAAAAAGTGACAACATAACCAGAAATAGCAAATTTAAGTATAGTTTTTTTAGCTAATAATTACAGAATAAATAAATTACGACATTTTGTTAAGAAAATTCTTAACATGGCATTCCCTTTAAATAAATTGCTATTATTGTATTTTTCAAAAACACAAACATTGCTCCGGAATTTTGGTTTATTTTTACAATCGAAAATGACGTATTAAACTTCAGAGGAAAATATAGATAACAGGATATATTTATGAAAATTGAAAAATCTTCTGCTTTTTTTTCTAAGTAGCACTTTGTTTGTGTTGTTATTGAAATAATAATTAATGAAGTAACAGTTATCTATCTACGAGTATGGGATTGGTGTATCTGTTAGTTGTGATCAAGCTAGTTGTGTACTATTTAAACTAAAGATAAGAAAATATTAAATTGTTTTGCAATGATTGAGTTGTATTGTAATTTTAAAGAACTCACAAAAATGATCATGTTTATTTGTATAAATGTCAAATGAGTCAATAAAAGAGATGAACAAAAAATAGTTGTTATCAATTTTAAGTAAAGTCAGGTGCCCTTTTAAAGTTACTATGGCGTACTTAAGAAACGCATACGATTAACTAATAATATCACCGAGCTAACTTAACAAGAATAAACAGAGGTAGCTATATGTACAACCGTATCGTCAATATATTAAGTATCAATGTTCAGCAATAGACTTTCAGTGTTAAATTACAAACATCTCGTAGCTGTGATCTGAGTTATAAAAAGTCTGACAACAATAAGAAGATCAAATCAACAAATGTTCAATTTTCGAATATTAAAGAAAGTCTGAGCCTAGTTAGTTGTATGCAAGGTCTTTCCAAATGTATCCTGTATCCCGGAAACTTTTACTCTAAGTAAGTAGTCGAGAAAAGCTATCGGAACTTAAATTGTTCGAAACCGCAATAACTTAGGACTTACATTTTTATGAGACATTTGCTGGAATGGGTTACGATCTGTTGAACCAAGAATATATATTGATCGCGAATCATATTACTTTGTATGAGCTATGATCAATACTCATAAAAGTAATGATTTTCAAATTTCATTGGAATTAAGCAAAATGTGTGTTTTCTTTAGTTTCGAGTGCAACTCAATGTTTTACATTTACTAAAGATCTCCTGATTTTTTGTTTGTAAATAAAAACATATCCTATCAGGGTGGGAAACAATGGAACAATACGCGACAATAACCACAAACTATATACTTTTGTAAATGAATGAAATGAAGAACAAACATTATAAGTATAGGCCTACATCAGCATGGTTGTTGATTACGTTGCAAAATGCTTTATCTTACAATTATTAGTTGAACGTATTACTCTTAGTATTTAATTTGACAGTACACATTTCTTCCGTTTCTTAAGTTTTTGTCCTGAATCAAAGGTCGTAATATGCAGCTTACTTACGATTGACATGGCTTTGCACTGATGTAGCAATTCTCACAGGAACTTATTAGTTTAAAATATAATCACGTTACAACGTTATGAGGGATACCGAACATTACCAATACTAACTAGGCATTGATTATTATTTTAAAAAAAAACTCATATTGACGAAACTGTTCTATGTTTGACAAATTATTGGTGCCCAAGAATGTTTTAATAAAAAACTTTTTTTAGTCACCGGACCTTTGACTTTAAGTGACAAAGAAAGGGTCCTTTTTACAAAACATTGATTTCGATTTTTGCATTTTGTTTTGTTTGAGATTATTATAGAATATTCTACTTTCTTGAAGCAACACACAAAATATGATTTAATAGATCACATTACGACAATTTACAATAAACGTATGCTGGTATATTCCTTTATTTTAAATTCAGAACACGTTTATTTACTTTCTGAATT
>KN890653.1:0-22493 GCA_000934455.1 Apostichopus parvimensis
AAATGTGAAAAATTTTAAAGTTTAAAAGTGCTATAAATGCAAAATGGAAAATGCATTGTAGTGCGAGTAGTCATTGAATGATTGAATGTAGTCAACTGTTTAAATTTAACTCTTTCTTTTATTCTTCTCTGTCTTTAAATCATCATCATCATCTCCAGCATGGTGCTCATGGAAAAGCATTTAATCTCTTTAACAAGATGCAAGAGAAAGGAATTCAAACATCCTTGCAGGGATACAACGCTCTCATATCAGCCGTGACCAGTATACGAACCGACTACAAAGATAGGTGGGAGGTGCTTGTGGTAAGTCTGTATCAGAGGTTGTAAAACAATACGTTGATTGAAAGTGCCAAGAATTTCTGAGAGTCTAAGAAATATAAGTTACATTGCAAGCCAATGGTTCAGCAAGTGGTTTAAAATTGCCACAGATATAAAATTTACTACGCACCAACATATTAGCTAATTTGCGGCATCAAGTGAAAGTGCTATTTGCTTGATTTTCGATTAAACAAAGTTTGACATGAACAAATGAAAACAACCTCTATCAAGAAACTCTCTTCTACTTTTGAACAAATAAAAGCAAATATTGCTCAAATGAATTATATAAATGGCATATATATAATGTTTACTTTGAAACATCTTGCAGGGTGCAGTAAACAAAAAAGACAAAACAGGTTGACAAGTTTGTATTTCATATATTTTCTTTCTTTCTCTGGTTTTCTTTAGCAACTCTTGAAGCAAATGCAGGCAGAAAATATCCGTCCGAATGTCCTAACTTTCAACAACCTTTTGAATGGACTGAGACTGATGGGTGCCATTGGCCGTAATAAAGCTCTACAGACTCTGAGTGAGATGAGAGTTGTCAATGTCGGTAAGAGGACATCCAAGTAATTACTTGTAGCAGTGGTGGAGTACGTGTTTTACCGATTGTCTTCAGAAATTGATAATTTAGTGTGAAAAGGTTCAGTTGAGAAGTATGCCTTAAAAATGCTTGTTGTGGCAAATTATTTGTTTCAAATTATTATTTGATTGGTATATATTTTTATCTTTCAGCACCTTCTCTTGGAACATACAGTCTCCTTCTAACAGTTTTCTACAAAGACCGTAAGTATTTTGTCCTTATATATTTGCTTGGTGTTTTTGAACCATGTGTAAGTGTTTTTTTTTTGGGGTGGGGGGGTTGGCATGATTCAGTCTTTTATTTGAATTAAACTGACAAGGTAATTCAGTTAAAGGTTCTGTCTGATGGATGTTGATGCTGCACAGTATCTGACGACCACATCCTCAAAGGGGGAAGGGGGGGGGGAAGGGGTGTGAAGGCCTTCCATTCAACATTGCGGCAGTGCATCCAAGGTGAACATAGTTGTTTCGAAAACCATTGAAAGAACAGAACCAAACAAACAAAATAGTTCAATTTATGGCAGGATCTGCTCCTTACCATTGCACAGCAGGATTCTTGAATACGTAAATTATATAACTAATATATCACTTCTCCTTTGTGAAATACAGATACCTGCTTCAATAGAACTTTCCATTTTCTCTTTTCACAGATTTGCCTCCCAACGATATTCTCTATGACATCATAGATACCATAGAGGGAGAAGAATTTACTTACCAAGATCCAAATGACAGTAAGCCTCTGAATGTTTTCCCTGTGTTTGTTGTCTGTGATTCTTGCTTCAAGGAATAAAGAGTGCTTATAATGAAGATAAGAATGCTGCAATCACCTCAACTTGAAGGGAATATGTCTGTAAGATGGATAGACTAGTGTAATTTAGGATATTTGTCCAGTAGGAGGGGGGGGGGGGGAGTGGCGAGAAATTTTATCCTGCACATGTATTGTAGGCCCTAGCCAATGATCAGTGTAGGGGTGTGATACAAATACTCAGAAGCCACGATAGTTTAATACCATTTAAATATAAAGTAACAAAGATCACTGCAAAGAAGAAAAGGTGTTTCTTATTCAAATTAACTTGGCATACAAATCCCTGTGCAGTCGTCATGACTACATTAATGGAGTGTTCTTATACATTTACTACTGGATTTCACCTTTTTACAGTATTTTTTAAGGAACATTCCATTGCAATATTTAATTGGGTGAATCTGCAAGTAATAAGAATGTTACTGTTTAATAACTGGGAAAAAAATTCAAATCTAATTTTTATCATGTTTCTTTTTCTTGCAGTGAACTTTTTCAAGAATGCTATGAATATTGTAAGTACAGTAGAAATACTGTAGTGACCTCCTTAATGTCATACAAGACTTCCACTGTGTATATGTTACAGACATTTAATTGGTATTCTCAACCACACATATGATTGTATGAGTACTTTGCATACAGCCTATTATCATGAATGTTTAACAATAGTTGGCAGCATAAGAAAAGCCTTTTAAACTCATTCAAATTTCAGGTTAACAAGAGCAAGCCAATATTTCCCCCTCCCCCCCCCCCCACTCTCACTTTGTTTCGTTGCCCTTGCATATAGCTAAACAAAACATGGTTAAAACAAGTGTATTAATTTGGTGTACTAATGTTTCACTTTTAATAGTCCAACTAAGTTTATACTCAAAATAAAATAAAACTGTTAGCAAACTGCTTATCCACTAAAGAGCCTGTGTAGGAGAATGTGTAAAAGTAAGTTGGCCTGACGTTTCGATCCTAGCAGGATCTTCTTCAAGTTTATACTCAGCAAGAACTAATTATTGAAGATGATGACAAGTTTCTACAACCAGTTGGGACTATTTCCTAATGCTAATACCTCTCTAAACTGTACTCCAATATCATGTTTCAAAGCACTGGTATTGACAGAACAAACAGTTCCTAACCTTGATCTGATAGAAACATGATATTCATACTGCTCGTACTAACAATACGAGTGCTCGGAAGCAGGACATGACACTACAGTATAGACAAATTTGTCCCAACTGGGTGGTTTCTATGTGATCCATCTGAATATTCATGATATGGTAAGATATTGAATAGTCATTATTATGGTAAGGTTTGGAATATTCATTATTATGGTAAGATATTGAATATTCATTATTATGGTAGGGTTTGGAATATTCATTATTATGGTAAGATATTGAATATTCATTATTATGGTAAGATATTTAATATTCATTTTTACAAATTTGACTGCTTTTACCTTCCATTCCGCCTCTTCCTGTATTGCAGTGCTTTAATTTGAAAGATGTCCGTCTTGCTTACCGCATAGATGCTCTCCTCAACACAGGCAGCAACTACAAACTCTGTGGTGACATCAGCAAGCAGAGTTTATACTAGTGAGTCCCCCCCCCCTCTGCTTAGAAAATAAAAAGGGGAATGGACAAGTATAAGGAAAACATCTGCTTATGAATACAAAAACACAAAGCGAAACATCGGTACATGAGGTTTAACGTTCTGTTTCCCATTGTTCAATTACTTTCATAGAAATAAGAATAAGTATAAGTTAAAAAGGAAGAGATTTTTCCATGAGTACTTAAGCTTACTTCTGGTTAATTTCCCAAGCCTCTGCCCCCCCCCCCCCTCCTTGCATGGTAGTTTCAGGGTCCAAATCAAATCAGTGGGTGCAAATTTTGAATTTGTCTCCCTCCCCCCCTCCCCCACCACTCGGAACCATTGAAATCCTGGGAATCAATCCTTCAGGGTATCAGTAGAGAGACCTCAGTTTGATGAGGATCTGTATGGCAGAAATGTAGGAGAAAATCTCACTAAATATGTTTGGTTGTTTTCTTTTTTGATTGTTCTGGTATTTAGTTCCCGGTTCTTACATTTAATTTGTCTAATGGACAGTGCAGAAGCCATGTATGAGTACTATGAGAAGTTAGTACCCTCGGTAAGATTTTTTTGTTTTTTCCTCCTTCAGTGCCTTTCATATAAATGTCGTCTAGTTATAAAAAAAGAAATGTGGAATTTGCATTTACTGTGAAATGCTTTTCAAAGTACTTATTGAAGTTTGAAAAAGTTTCGCTTTATAGTTTGTTACTGGTTGGTGGAAGGATGTGATGAAGAAGATACATGTGCCATTCGTAAAGACAGCCAGGATGTTTTAGTTTCTGCTCCTTTCAATGTGTAGTTATCCCCTCAAGATTGAGTCATTTTCACATGATCATGTGATACCATATAGTGATAATATTGCCATTTCGAAATTATTATTTCCTATTTTATTTTCGCACCCAGCTGGGAAATATTATTATTTCCCAGGAAATGTCCAGAACTGATTGAAGAATCAAAATATATTTCATTACACCTGTACATTGATTAAAGAAGCAAAAAAAATATTTGTGCCTCAATTTTCACGAAAACCTTCAATTTCGTTGGAAATAGCATAAGTTTCAGCGATGTAGTTTTCGTATCTTGGTTTAGGGAGGGGATGGGGAGGGGTATGGGGAATGGGGAGGGAAGGGGTGGGTGCAGTTGGGGAAGTATCAAAAGTTGATTTCCCTGTTTATTGAATCATCCCCTTGTAAATTATATTTTGTTTCTGTCTGATAGGGTTTCATACCCAATGGTTTGGTATACATGGATATGATGAGATCTATACAAACAGCGGGAAGCTTTGAAAAGCTTCCTCTTATCTGGAAAGGTGAGTCATTTAATGGAAAAGGGAATTTGAAGGAAACCTAAAATTGCATCATTAACACTCTGAATTCTATTTTCCTTTTATAGAGTGTCCAAAATAAGGAAACAATGTTAGCATAGTTTGTCATTGGCTTCCTCTCCTGGCCACTCATCCAACGAAAACTTTCTGCCCGCACTACAAACGTGGATATAGAATGATTAAAGTTTATAGCATGTGTATTTATATATTATCAATCCATTTTAGTGAAATATGTGTAATAGAAATTGACTGGAGATAAATACCCAAGACACTTATTGTGGTACTTTTGGAAATAGTTCAAATGAAGATTATTTTATTTTGGATTTAATCTTTTGCAACAAGTAAAGTTGGAGTGTTAATCATTGTTACAGAAATGAATAATTTTTTTTCTACCAGATATGTGCATTTATGGACTGAGGTACAGACAAGAAGGTGTGGACCTATTACTGCAAGTAATAGCCACAGCTGAGTCCACAGATATCAAGGTCAGTTTCCATTGAATCAGTTTTATAAAAGGTGACGGGATAAACTCTGTACTCGCTTTTTGTTTGCATCATGATGTGTAACTTTAACACAAAGGTGTGATCACAAAGGTTTGAACAACAATGTGTGAACACAAAGTGAGTTCCTTTGCAGAGCCAGCAATATAACTTATTGAGGACCTTCCTCTTTGTATTGGCTGAACATCTATCACAATCTTTCAAGGTCAATCACCCATCCCCTGCTTGTGAAATTGACCATCTCCATCCTCAAAACTTTTGAAAATTTGACCATCGGTCCTTTTCTTGAAAAATTGACACTTTGATTATCTCCTGCTTGGAAAGTTTACCACCTGTTCCATTCTTACAACATTGATTGCCTGCTTCATTCTTCGTTCCCATTGTTGTCCCCTTCTTGTAAAGTAGACTCTCTGACCTGTCCTTGTCCAGTTGACCCCTGTCTCCCCCAACCCCTGAACTAGATCAAATTAATCACCTTTACCCTCCTTTGACCATATGTCTCCTCCTAAGAAACGTAACCTCCTGTCTGCTTGGAACTGGAATAGTTTTGAAGATTATATAAATGTGTACTATCTGTGAACAAAGAGTTTGTAGCCATAGTCATTATTAACACACCCAAGAGTCTGAGTGCAATCTGAGTGCATGACACAGGACAGCCAATCCTCACGTGACAGTATTTCTCAAGAGAACCGTTTGTACACAGTTTAATATGTTGGTGCACCGGAAGTTGTGAAAATAAATACTTGCATTAATACATGAATATTTATGAAGTGAGCATTTTATTATCTGCATATTCATGAGTGTTCCAGTGGTTTGTACTTTGTTTGCCAGGTTTTGAAAGAGCTTGCAGCTCTAGCTGAGGATATCCAGAAGGCTTTCTTGGAATCACTCAACAGAAGGGATCAAATGAAGTAAGTTGTTTATAACCATTTTCTTAACCCGAGTAATCCAATGTAGAATACATTTTGTATTGTTTGTAACATTAGTGCAAACTTCACCGACATTGCCAGGACATTTCAAGGTATATTCCGGTGGCTGTGGTTAATATTCTGCTTTGTTAGGCCCAAACCACATCCTCATAATATTTCAAACAGCAAAGAAACAAAGTTTTCAAATGTGGTGATATTTTGTAAATTCTGTTAAATGGCTTTGTTCTTCCTTCCTTATAAATTAAAATATATGTACAGAGAGGAAACTAATATTTCTAACAAAAAAATAAAAAATATAGCATTTTGAGGATATTAAAGCAAACATCTCACACAAGTAATCACAATTCAAAGACCAATCCATAATAATTTGGGACCATAAACCTTTTGAAGAACATATGCTGGGAAGATTGCATCACAGACCATCAATTGTGATTCACTTTCTGGAGTAAGGGAATGTTTAGCCAGTCAATAGAGGGTCCATTTAATCAACCATAACTTATGCAAAGGACACAGTATCGAAAATTAGACTTTAGGGTAACGGTTTGGAACATTTCTCTCAAGTTTAAAGTAAATGTTACATTGTCTGGAATATCCCTTTAATAGCTGTCTGACTTTCAAAGGATGACTTAATGCAGAATTTATGTCTTGATAATATTCAAGCCCAAGACAAAACAAAATTAAAGCAGTGCTATGAATGATTCAATAGCTATTCTCTTGTTTGAGATATTCACCTTAATAATATGTTAAGTCTGTGGAATGCTCCTTTAAGGCTATATTGATGATGACGTCAGCTCCTTGGCATAGGTCTTAAATATTGATGTTAACTGTTTTATCAATTCTAATATCTCCACCAAACCATGTTCATTAAACTTCATATAAAGGAGCACACTCGGATGACATTCAACACCATTTGTCTTTGACAAGTTAGTAATAAATTGGAAACAAGTTTTATATTTGAGGCCACAAAATTTGCATGTTTCCTCGTCAACCTAAGGGTCTGTGTTTTTAGACTACTTGTGAGTGGTCCAGCCACTTTATTTATTGACTTTCCAATAACAAACATTCAGAGTGATATGGAAATATTACGTAGACTAATGGCAATGTTTTCCTAATGGTAGAACATATGGAAACTAATTTAATAATGATAATAAAATCATACTTTTAATAACTGCTTTCTTCCCCGCCCATACACAAAACAGAAAGAACAGCATTGGTGATGTTGAAGCAGTATCAGGCCACAAACTTATCATTCATTAATACTCACTTAATTATTTGTTTGTTTTTAGAAGCCTGAAAGTCTCTGTAACTTTGATCTTTTGCCGCCACTGTACTTGTAATCAAAATTATGTCGCTATGGCAACTGCATAAACTAAGCATACAATTTTTGACCCCAATCTGTGATTTCTAATCTCTGTTCTCTGTTCGTCAGTTGAATTTATCTACTGTAACGAATTGCGCGTCAAAAACAGGGATTTTGCGGACGCTCATTCCACGTTAATTGTATGCTAGTTTTTACACTCACTTTAAAGAATGAACAGCTTGACAGACTCTCTCTGTTATTTAAGACACAAACCAAGCCGCCATCTTTAGTTTGTCGACACAGAGATCTGTTTGTTAAAAACTTACCCGTGGATAGTGAAGAAAAACCTCCCTGTTTGGGAGAAATCCTAGTTTAAATGTCTTGTCTGGGATCTGTCAGTTTGTTAATCTAAATAAAATAAAACTGTTAGCAAACTGCTTATCCACTAGAGAGCCTGTGTAGGAGAATGTGTAAAAGTAAGTTGGCCTGACGTTTCGATCCTAGCAGGATCTTCTTCAAAGGCTAAATGACAAGTAACAGTAACAGAAGTGACAAAAACATGCTCATTAACCTGTCTGTATTCTGTGCATGTTTATGTCACTTCTGTTACTGTTACTTGTCATTTAGCCTTTGAAGAAGATCCTGCTAGGATCGAAACGTCAGGCCAACTTACTTTTACACAGTTTGTTAATCTGTTATGTCATAGTGCCGCTAAGATCTGAACCTAATTTTATTTCATATCTTCAAGTTAGAATGTAAACAATGTTGACACTGAACAAATACCATCATAAGGTTAAATGTTTAATGATACAGTATTTGTATAACCCCACTCCATTACAGAAAACAATCATTGAAGTCAAGTGAAACATAACAATGGAAACACACGTGGCCTAGTGATGATGTCATGTTTATACTTGATCAAGTCTTCAGCCATGTGTGTGTGTGTGTGGAGGAACATTAAATCTGTGAAATCTCCAAAAAGGAATATGATTTTTCTTAGCGGTTTGGGGAAGTTGTTCATTGTGGATTTAGGGGGAATAAGATCAGATTAGAACTTGATTTTATTTTATAGACTGAGGTTAGCATAATTTGTCTAGATAATGTGTGGTTTGGGGTGGTGATCGTCAAGTCCCAACAATGCATATTTTGTGTTGATCAAATGCCCACATATCATTCCCTTATCACCATCATATATTCTCCTTTTTAAGCAATTTTGCAAAATCTGCTGCAAAAGCATTGTTATGACACCTCCATTGCCAAGGGGATAAAACATCTAAGTGGCGTTTGCTATCCTTAATTGATCGAACAAACTTTGGGGGGGGGGGGAGAAAACATCAACTTACTGCCTGTGTTTGTCAGGTTATTAAAAACAATTAATAAATATAAAATTAAAATAAACTGTTAAAATACAATGCAGCAGGTTAATATGAACAAAACAAAATTCTCCATTAGTTGCAGTTTAATTAGCTCGTTATGTGTGGAGGAAATATAGTGCTGACATGTCATAGTATACAAAAAAACAAAATATTTTGAGACCAGGTTTATGTAAATATACCGAGGGCAAAGTTCTAATCGTCATCCGATCTTCCGAGACAGCCAGTTCCTGTTCGGACAACCAAAATCAACTTATGGTGTTGTCTGGCAGACTAGTCAGTTACCACAAATTCAGATTACATTGTAATTAAATAAGCCTACACTCACTTAGGTAAATAGGCCTACCCGCACATCGGTAAATAGGCTACCCTCACATAGGTAAATAGGCCTAACCTCACATAGGTAAATAGACCTACACTCACATAGGGAAATAGGCCTACCCTCACATAGGGAAATAGGCCCTACACTCACATAGGTAAATAGGCTACCCTCACATAGGTAAATAGGCCTACACTCACATAGGTAAATAGGCCTACCCTCACATAGGTAAATTGGCCTACACTCACATAGGTAAATAGGCCTACCCTCACATAGGTAAATTGGCCTACCACACATAGGTAACTAGGCCTACACTCACATAGGTAAATAGGCCTACACTCACATAGGTAAATAGGCCTACACTCACATAGGTAAATAGGCCTACCCTCACATAGTAAATGATATGACATTGGTATCACACTTTATCACTTTGGAAAAATAGAAATAGTGGTAGGCGGATGGTCCACTGGAACGGGAGTTTTGCTGGCCCAAAATTAGTGTTCTATGCACCAGCAATTACACGTCACTCCTACAGTGTACATATTGTTCATTCTTTGTTATTTTTGGTACATTTATTTGGACAACCAAAATTCATGGACAACCAAAAAATTATACCTGGTTTGTCCAACTGACTTCCAGAATAAAATCCTTAATTATTTGCCAGGATGGCTTTCTGTGGTATTCATCTTTAAAATAATCTTTGATGTCTGGAAATGCTTCTTTAATGAAAAAAAAACTCAATGATTCTTTTTCTCTTGCAGTCAAGGCCTAATTATTAATGTTAAACCATTGTTGCACAAAGTTTGTATAATTCTACCAATAGCTTCATAATACCAACACATTACTCTGGGATGAAATCCAACAAAAAAAATTCTGGAAAAGTTTGCAATCCATTGTAAACTTGTTCCTTTAGGCAATAAAAGTCTCAGTTTTCCTATTCATTTTTGTCTTAAGAACTGACCTTACATTATATTTAGTAGACTGTATCATTCAGCCAATTTGATTGATGTGCCTACCATGATGAAGAGGGTGGTTTTTATTTAAAAACCAAGAGGTATAGTCTAGACAAGTTATTGGTACTAATGTGGGGTATTTGTAATATAACTTTATCTTTCATTTATAGTGTTTCACTGTAAAGACTTATTCTCAGTTAATTTTGAGAGACTTTAACCTTACACAGTTAAGCTCCGCATGAACCTTTTCTTTATCTGTATAATTGCATTGTACCTGATGTATGGGGTCTGTGGAACAGTTTTACTGTGTGGGTACTGGTCAAAGGTCATTTTTAAATGCCTTTTATTAATTGGTGTGTATAATGACAGTGAAAATTCCATAGTCATTCTATTTTTTTCCCCATGTATCTGACATTCATGGACAGACTGATGCCACCAGTGCTTTCAAAACTCCACATGGCACTATTCAACTGATGGCATCAGTCAAAGAAAGTACTGTCTTCAATATTGTCAGATTTAAAGGTGGTTAATTCTTATTTTTCATGGTTTTATCGCATTCAGATGGAATATTCTTGGGTTGACCAACCTTGCGATGGTTTACATTCGAGCTCAAGATATTGGCAAAGCCTGGTACATAATTGTATTGTTTTATTTTCTAATATTTTTATTTTTCATTGTTAAAGCAATGTCATAACTTACTCTACCTACTTATGTTTTCCAAAATGAAAAAGACTGGATTAAAATTTGTAAAGTCTGTTGTTATAGAGATATTACAGTGATCTCGGTCATGAATAGGAAATGTAAAGCATATGACTTGAATGGAAAAGCTCTTAACTATTCAAAACTCTTAATTTCAATTTATGTATTCCAGTATAAATATAAAAATATTTATAAAAAATTGGTTATAAAATAAAAAAAGTCTAAAAACAATATATACAAAATGTTAGTTCATGCAAAATATAAAATCTATACCAATTCTATACTAATTCTTCTCATTGCACTAGAAACTACATAATTAATATAAGTTTTGCTTATTGTTGAAGCATGCTCTTAGGTATGTTCATGATGGTCGAATGGTATATGGTAACTTTGCGATGCTAAGAGAACAAATATTGTTTTACAGTTCAAGGCTAAATATGATTTCTTTGATCTTTCTCTGTGGTTTAGTTTTATCCTTCAACTAATTTATTTCACCGATGTTTGAATCAGACTCCACCGAGTTGAGATGGATTTATACTTGTGTAAATTTCCGTAACTTTGCACATGCGTTAGATTTTACAGAAATACTTCATGTAAATGGTTAAAATATGCTTACTTGATGTTACCTTCTTCTGTATCAAGTTATGCCTTTTCTTTCAATCGGTGTGGATTAAAATTGCGTTAGACAAGTGGTTACAAATTTGACTAACAAAGAAACATAGCAGTAACATTGTCGGTTAGTGCAACTACATATTTGGAACATTCAGTTACCATATATACTGAGCATGCTCAATGTAATTCTTATGGTATAAGTTAGTGCAACTACATATGTAGAACATTCAGTTACCGTATATACTGAACATGCTCAATGTAATTCTTATGGTATAAGTTAGTGCTACTACATATGTAGAAATTCAGTTACCATATATACTGAACATGCTTCAATGTAATTGTTATGGTATAAGTTAGTGCTACTACATATGTAGAAAATTCAGTTACCATATATACTGAACATGCTTCAATGTAATTGTTATGGTATAAGTAAGTGAAACTACATATGTAGAACATTCAGTTACCATATATACTGAACATGCTCAATGTAATTCTTATGGTACAAGTTGATATAAAAATGCTTGTAATAGTTCTTTCTCATAAACTAAATTGGTGTTGTCATATCTTGCATTTTCCACTGCAGGGCAACACTGAATATGCACGAGAAGCTAAAAACGACACCGGGGTAAGTTTAAAAAGTGTTTCCTTAAAGATGACCTCCTTGTCCTGTTTGATTTCCCTCTTGATGATGTTACAACACATATTTGTCACCCAGCACATGTTTATTTTCACTTATTTTCCAAAAATTCACTGCAAATTAAAGCCTCTTTTTCGTCATGTTTTACACATAATGTAATACTTTATGTGGAAAATTCAACAGTTTTATGGATCTTTTATGAGTAAATTGTTTCTGAAATAGAAGTTCTTTTCGGAAAAAAAAACAAGTTAACTAAAAACACCCCCTTGCTCCACAACCAAAATGATATTTGACAAATGATTTGATACATTTATATTTTTACCTGTGCAAATTGGCATTGGATCTGTTTCTGATTATTATTCTATTTTCTATATGATTTTTATTTCTATATAATTTCTATATCATATTTTTTATATGATTCTGATTCTATTTTTATTTTTATTCTTTTGATATTTTATTTTATTTTCATTTTTATTATGATTCTAGTCCACTTGCTATCATTTCTTAAGTATCTTATCATTTATGTTTCTATCGTTGCTAGGCAAGCAGTCTTGGAAGATTTCATCACCCTATGTTGTGATACAAAGAACTTGGAGAAAGCCCTGGTAAGTGGAAAACTACCCACTGCGAAAGTAATCTACAATTTTCTACATTTTGCTAAAATGACTAAACTTCTCATTTGATACCAAACAGAATGAGTCATCGGAGAGACTTTAGATTTAACTGTTTGATTTAACATTTAACAAAGTACTTTACAATGAAATGATAGTATGGAAGATACATAAGACATAACTCATCAATCTGTAACGTTTAATTATTTAGGGTTACGTCGCTGACTCCATAACTGATCTGTGCCACCATTACATTGAGCCTAGACTTTAACCACATAATATTTCTCTCTGTTTAGGAATGTTTAGAAATGGCAGTTCGAAAGAGTCTTGCCTTTGCTCCAGCTTTAGCCGAGAAGATTCGGCAGGACCCTGAACTTACAGTCGAGCAGAGGTATTTACGTGTCTAGTCTTTTACAGTACCAGGAAGATTAGTTTTCATTACTCTCAGAATCAGTTCCATCTAATATTTTCTTTGAAAGGTGGAGGTTGGGTTTGGAGGGGGGGGGGGGGAGAGGGGGGAAGTCTTTGGGTGGTACTAATTGCCAACATCCACCATTATTATATTCTTCCAGGAAAGAAAAGATTTGTATTCCTGAGATAGCTGTGGTTCAAATACCACTCTGGACAAATCATTTTTATGTTTATTCGCATTGTTAAGATGCTCTCTAATTACCTTGTCAGTCTTGTCGGGTGGGTGAGGGCGCCTTTTCCAGTGCAGGTCCTGTGTTGTGGAACTCTCTTCCCTCTCATATACGTAATTCTAAATCTGTTGCACTGTTCAAAAAACAACTTAAGACTTACCTGTTTAATTAATTGTACATTTTGTTGGTATTATTTTTCTTGTACATTTTAGCGCATTGATCATATGGAGTTTGCGCTTTATAAAAGTATGTATGTATGTATGTATGTATGTATGTATGTATGTATGTATGTATGTATGTATGTATGTATGTATGTATGTATGTATGTATGTATGCATGTATGTATGTATGTATGTATGTATGTATGTATGTATGTGTGTGTGTATGTATGTATGTATGTATGTATGTAAAGTACTTTTTATGTAATTCCTTATACATCAGTGATCATTCCATGGTCTTCTTTATATTCTGTCATGAGTTTTCCCATGTCACTTACGCTATGAACTTTCTTGTTTGTATAAAGTTCTTCCCTTCTGCATATTTTGTTTTGTTTTTTGCATTAATCTCCTCCTTTTTAATTTTTCTCGTTATAGCAAAAATATAACAGAGATTCTGAGGACGGAAGATAGCAACCTGAACTAAACTCAAAGCAAAAAGCGTGAGAAAAAGGTAAAATTTGATTCTTGTTCCCGAATTAGATGTTTGCATATTCTTTTCTGTTTTGTTTTTCTTCTTTTTTTTGCATTTTCACTGTACATGGTCGTACAAGCAGTTGAAGGGTCATCACTATTTGACATCAAATATGCTAGAGATTCTGATAATGGTCACTCACATTCAAACTTCAAGGAGTAGCATACTGCTGCCTTCACAACCATTTTTGATTCCTTGCCCGAAGTCTCAAGGAATCTATGCGATGGTGTGTGTGTGTATGTGACGCCCTTGGCTCGTAAACACAATAACTCAACACTGGCAAGTTGGATTGAGGTCATATTTGGTACATAGATGCACCATACTGAGTAGATGAACCCTATTGATTTTGGGGCTTATCTCCTGAATAATAATGAGGTCACAGGTCAAACGTAAAAATCTTCAAATGCTAATAACTCCGCAACCAAAAGTCAGAATTTATTTATACATGGTATTAATGTGTTGGTAGATAGCGGGTACATGGTGATATATCTTCAAGTTGATGTTATCCAATTTATTAGATGGGGGGCTTAAGTTTATTTTCACTAAAATAGCTTGTAAACATGGTAACTGAACAATGAGAAATTGGATTGAAGTCATACTTGGTACATAGATGCGCCATAGTGAGTAAATGAGCCCTATTGATTTTGGTGCTCATCTCAAGAATATTAATGAGGTCACAGGGTCAAATGTAAACATTTTCAGAATTGAATCATACTTTTTGTGAAGGTGTTGATAGATAGCGGGTACATGATAATATATGTTCAATGTGATATTATGCACATTTATTAGGGGGCAGGGCTTGAGTTGATGTTTGCTAAAAATAACTTGTAAACATGGTAAGCTAACATATTTAGTAGGTAGGTCCATAGTCAGTGAAAGAACCTTGCTGATCAATATAATCAACAATGATGAAAGCTTGGGATTATAATCTCAATTGGCAAGGAATCACAATAAGCCCACTGACTTTCTGTTTTTTTTTTGTTTCTCACTGAGACATTTAATGGTTTGATTTAACACTCATCGACATCCTGACAGAAATCTGAGAGTCAGAAACTTTCAGAGAATACTTTGAAAACTTTTCAATGTTGAGACATTTCTGATGTCTAGTTAATGCCAGCTTTCTCAACATGGAGTCTATGGACCCCCAGATGGTCTGTGAAAATTGGTAGGGAAGGGGGGAGGGCGGGGTTCCATTTGGGCAAAGGGGTCTGTGGGGTATCCATAAAACAATTGGGTCAGTAAAGCCATGGTGGGGGGGGGGGGTGCATTGTTGAACATTTCTTATCATCCATTGGTGGTATGAAAAACTTGAGAACAAAATCTTTCAGCTTTAATTTGAGTTCAACCAAGACATCTTTTGTGGCTATCATTTATTTGATGAACCCTGTGTTTTGGATTATCTAGTGATATAAATCTATTGTAACCATAATTTAACCACAATTTAGATTTTCATTGATAAAATTTGTTTTCCCAATCTCTTTTTATATAAGAGTAATTTGAAAAATCACCTTATGTAAAAATAATTTGCTCACTCCTAGAGATACCATGTTACGTCAGTTTCTGGTGTGTATTTTGTTTACCCCCTGCAAAGTTACCTCCTGCAAAAGTTGCCTCCTGCAGAGCTTACTAATTTGTAATTAACCTATTCCAAATTAATTGTTGTGGCTTATCCAGGGTACTGCTTGGCCAGAGTTCATCCTTACCCATTTTTTTTTCTTTTTTTTGTATTAAAGTTCAAGCTGAGGCAGCTTGAAGAGTTGTCAAGAGGGGCTGGAAGGGGAGTGGAAGGTACCGGGGGAGGAGTCTCATGTTATGTAACTTCCTTTCAAGTTATTCTTCATGCTGTGAAAGTCTCACTAAACATGTTAACCATTTACATGGTAGTTTACCGATATCTGCGGCCTGTGTGTTTCAGTCCTAGTTAGCTAAACTTGGAGTTAACATTAATGTAACATTAATGTAAACTGGAAGACAACTGTTCACAACCTTGGGGTCACAGCCCTATGTTTGGGTAAAAAATCCCAACGTTTGGGTTGCAAAAGATTTTTGATGGGACGTGATATCGTTTCAGAAATTGCAGAAGATATTGAACTTTTAGTTTAGGCTTTACGAACTGCCGACAAAGATCTAACAAAGTAAACCGGTTGTTAAATATTGAGCTTTTGTTTGAACTTCAGAGTTTATAAACTGTGTACCAATGTCAGGATGGCATCGTCTCATCGCCAAGGACAAGAAAACAGAGACGACTATCCCATTAACAACAATATTACACCGGTGGCATGATAAACTTGGGGGGGGGGGATGTGATGATGATTCGATGGGTTGCTGCTGCAGAATGCTAAAAGCTTAGGTTGGGCCGTGGCCTTAAAAATGTAGTGAACAGCTGTTCTAAGACACAAAACAGCCACATGTTGCATTGTCAACAACTCTGTAACTGGACGAGTGAACGACATACATTAATCTGGGAGTGACTCAAACCTGGGACCTTATGATTGAAAGGCACCGGCGTTAAACACTGAGCTAACACTCCAGATGGCTTGTCACATTCTACACATCATTGATGGATGTCCATCCAGACCACGTGGCTGAACTAACCACACAAATGCACACAAATGCGTAATCAGAAATCGTGTGTCGACAGTGTACTTTGTCGTACCAAATGAAACTGTTCCCGATCGTTGGGTTTGAAAGGCACCAGCCAGTTCCGCTTGTAACCCGTCCACAAAGTCAGTGAGTTTTGTTAATCATTTGCGATGGAAAACATTGACTGACAGCCACTTGACTCAAAGAGTATTGTATATTTTTTGTTTGTGTAAGATTGAATTCTCTTTAGGTCAACCAGATTCATTGTTGGGAGATAATTATATCAGTTGTTATCGAGTCTAAGGTCGCCCCCGGTCTTGTCATACCGTTTTGGGGACAATGTCACTTACTAGGAGAAGAACAATACATAGAAACACTACAGGATTACAAAGTCCAAAAACACAGGTTGTTTGTAAGCCTATTGTTATTCAGTGTGTCATTGTTTACCAGAGAATGTTTTCTTTTGTCTTTTAACTCGTATCGAATGATTCGGGTCTGATAACTGGGTCATGTTATTCTCTATCAAGTTTACAATCAACTGTTAATTTGACCTATTTCTGTAGCAGCCATCATATGTATATGAACTTAATTAGAGTCAATACTATGAAAAGAAAATGTCTGGCTCCTGAAAGATGATCAATTTATTACATTTCTTATAAAAGGAAGGACTTCAAGCTTGTTTAGATGGCCACCAAAAGGGTCTATGCAATTAATTACAAATCAAAGCTATTGGAAAGGGGGTGGGGGGGGAGGGTGTTGTTCGGTAACTTGGTGTGGCATAAGTAAACTGTTTCTTAATAGGTTTTTAAGTTAAGATGTACTAACCAGCTGGAGGTTATTTACTTACTTGTGATCTTACT
The DNA here is from genome assembly GCA_000934455.1 of Apostichopus parvimensis. Classification (NCBI taxonomy): domain Eukaryota; kingdom Metazoa; phylum Echinodermata; class Holothuroidea; order Aspidochirotida; family Stichopodidae; genus Apostichopus; species Apostichopus parvimensis. The sequence goes on from KN890653.1 coordinate 17,308, forward strand.
AGGAGATGAAAAGATATGTTCTTGTTTTGTTTTTTACCAAACGTCACAATAGTGGCTTTCATTTTGTTACTTTTCAAACCAAGAGTTCAACACTTAATTTAGACCTAATGAATATTGTTAGCTGTGGATATTAAAGCCTAGCCTACTTTGCATATTAGAAAGGCTGAAGATGTTGTTTATCATTCATTTATATAATACTGAGGTTGACCACAGGCAAAATGGGGAATTTTTGTCCAAAAAGTAAACCTTTCAAGAATTTGTAGATTGCTTGAGCAAATAGGAATTATTTCCATTTTAAAAGCTGTTTATAATGCTGTAAATCATGACTTCAGATATGATATTAATTTTAGCAGTTTTACTTCACTTTGTTATTGTCCATTGATACACAGATTAGGCTGTTTCTTTGCTAAGAACTTTAGTAAGACAAAAACAAAATTCTGTTCAAACTTTAAAAAAATTCAAGTAGTGGAAGACACAACTTCCATATTTTGCTGATATTGTTCATTTGTTTTAAATGTGTAGATGTTTATATCTCACATTTGTGCAGAACGGTGTAGGTTTATGAATCTTCTTTCTAATAAAGCACTGAAAATAAGATAACTTCTGTACCTACTTGGTGTATTTTATCATATATTTAAATCATCACATGATTATCTCATGACAGTTATGATCACCTCATGATCCCCTCATGATCCCCTCATGATCTTATCAGCAGTATGAATAGGTTCATTAACTAATTAGAGGGATGCTGCGATTGAGTTTTTAATCAGATTTATCCAGTCAGGGTTCAGTACTATATTATACACACTATAATTTAGTTGCAAAGTTAAGAGTTCAATTTACACTGTCATTTGGGGTGGGCTGTAAACTAATGTCACTTTGTTCACAAATATTTGGATAACATTGAAATTAAACTGAAAGATTGGTTTGTTTAAGACCAGTTTGATGATCTTATGACATATGTAATGATCACATGATGATCACTTCATGAAGTTATCAGCAGTTTTTAGGTTCTTTTTGGCCTTGTTCACATTTGAGAACGCAAGGAGGATCCTAAACCCACAAGGGCGATCAAGGTCGTAGCGTGGAGGTCCGCATACTCAGCATCAAGTACTATAACTAGCTACTGCAGGCATTAATACTACGACTACATCTCACATTGCAACATCAAATATTAAAGAGTGGTAAAATTTCACTTGTATTGAAGCAGAGGAAGTTTTGTTTGATTTGATAAAACCAACACTTCGTAGGCCATGTCGCATGTGCTCCTTAGACATTAAAGGTAGACATAAGTGAATATTTCTTTAGTTAATAATGTTAGTTCGGTGAATGCTAAATAAAGCACATCGTCCATCTGTTCTACAACTTCGTGGACCTGGAGATATTCGTGTTTGGAAATATTGCATATGGCTATGGCAACATCATGTGTTAGTTTTACGATTATTATTATTATTACACCGGTGCTTATAGAGCGCAAAATACCAGGGTTCAATGCGCTTAACGAAACATACACAAAATACAATTGAATACACTTAACCATAGGTTTTACAGGCAGTTGATCTGCCCACTCCAAGTAATTAACATTATGAAAGGAGGGGGGGGGGGGGGGGGGTCAATACTTAATTGTCAAAGAAACCATTAATGGCATCTCTGGTTTCCATTTAGGAAGAGAAGTAAAAAAAAATGCGAAAAGGAAAAGTAACAAAAGACAAAGATCTATAAAGTTGTTATTTATTTGCAAGTTAATTCCACAAATGTTGTTTGATATAAGACAATTCTCTCCTTTCAATATCTGGCAAATAAATTATTTTGGTGAAAAAATAAAGAAATGTTTAATACAGATTGTGAACAGAAGAACTGTCATAACATCAAATGTGTTGACTGTTCCATAGTGATACAGATTTAATAACTAATCCAATCATCCTGTCACGTGAAGTTTTCCTTCAGTTGTGGGTGATATTTCGTTATTCACCGCTATAAAGCCAAAGATTCCTGAGTTCATTACAATTTACTTTAAATTTAAATTTTTTTTAAAAAATGCAGCTAAAAGTTGGAATAATTATCATAAATAAAGGCTATAAGTTTTGGTTAAAATTACAATTTTATTTCTTTGTATTTGAGTTCAACAGACTTCCAAAATGAACTGTAATCAAATTGTTCCAAGTTATATTGAATATTATCAGCCTTGTTCTTACACAGTGTGTAACTAAACAGTTTTTAAATAATACATGTATAAATGTAATACACTTGTGAAAATTCTATGATATCAAGCTTTTTCCAGTAAATGACTGAGAAGAATAACAAATTTGATTCAAGAAGCTCAGCAATATTTAAGAAACTGTTGCATACCGGTTACTTCCATCACCCATTGCTACCTTTCCATAGTACTATGGTCTGCTTCCAGTAAAATATCCCAGAGTAAGTGAAATCGCAAGGCTTCATTATTACATTGTATGTGTTATAGAAAACATTCACCATCCCTTTAAAAAGCACCAGTATTGCCCCCAGATATGCTAAACAGTCAAATAATTTTTACTAATGTATAAACTTGTATATTCAAACAATTTACATTGTATATCAATCTATACAATTTTATACAATTTATATAATATTTACAATTTACATATATTCAAACAATTTACTGTCACCCAGGGTTGTCAGTTTGACATTACAAATGCCAGAAATGATGTTTTTTTTTTTTTGGTGTGGGTGTTTTTGTTTTTTTTTGGCAAGTTTTCTTTGGCTTGAGGAAATGAAAGATCTAGCCAAAACAATATTTTGGCATGTTTTGTTGAAATTGCTGACCAATAATAAGAGAAATAGCTGAAATTGTTAAATTTCCCCTAAAGAACATTGATTTCAAACATTTAAAGTTGTTCAAGATTACGTATAGGCCCTACACGTCGGTCAAACCATTTGAATTTTTTTTTAATACCGCATTTCAATCCCAGCGTTCAGCTAAGATACTCCAATTGCAGTTGAATTACCAATCCACACAATTCCTACCCATAAACAGTGGTCAATTATCATAAAGTAGCAGCAAATCCATATTTGGTATTTTTTGCACCAGATTTTGGCAACTAATTTAGCCGGTTGAATGACTGAGAAACTGGCAACCCTGCTGTCAACCACAAAACATTTTCACTCTTTGAGACACATATACCTATCAACCTATTGAAACTCCTCATTGCGTAGGAATAATTTGGCAAGTCAAAACCTCCAGGAAAAAATACTTTTAAAAACTTTAGCGAAGTTTTATCACACTAAATTTAATAGATGTTTTATAGCTGTCACTTAGATGTATAGCAGACAGTATTACATATTTATAAATCCCATATTTTCTCAAGAAGTTCTTCAAAAGGGTAATAGTGGTATTCCTACAGACATAATCAAACCTGTAATTTATTTCTGGATAGTTACTGAGTCTAAATTAAATCTCGACGCCCTCTGATATTACAAAAAGCAGATAATCTAGGGATCTGTATTTGTATTTATTTGCGGTTAATAAGGTTGCACCTTATCTGCTCACACTAGTTTTATCTAAGTTGTAGGCAGACTTGTTTTGTTTCATCTCCTAGGCATTGGAATAATGTGTATCTACATTGCTTGTAGGAGGCCTAGCTTCACTGTACTTGGTTTAAAACCCCTCCTCACTGCAGTTAAAATATTTGAACCCTGAATGGTGTTCCTGGGATTTAGAAATGAAAGTTTCCCCATTTTGTGATTTAAAAGGCACCTTATGGTTTTGTCATGTCAGTGTCAATGCTCTCCATCTGATAAGAATAATAATACCACTGTTCCCTTGACTATAAATATACCTCAAAGAACGCACAAAATACCCTTTTTTTTTGCCCATGGTGTTGGTGCGATTAATAATATTTATACGATCATAGTGTTCATTTACATGTTTGTTCAGTGACTGTATAAAGTTATTTCCCAGTGTTTGAACAAATCTATGATTTCACACTTATATTTGACAGAGATGCTATTGTATTTGACACAAATACTAATTAAATTGTTGACTAATTTTGGTGAAAATACTAATTCTTACAAATGCTATTGGCATTTCTTCATAGTGCTTTGAACACTTAAGCAATACACAGGGACAACATCATCAGTACTTTATGGAAATTTAATACTGCACTGTTGTGCTCTTTAAGTTTCTTTGTATGTGACATGGTGCCCCCTCAAAGTGGTAGACCACCCATGATTAATTACTAACAGCCTTTGACAAACAAAAGCTCTTTGTTTGTGTGAACTTTGTGCTCGACAGTCCTTTAATGTGGATAAGATTGCCCAATATTTTACATTTCACACAAAAAAAAAATTGTAGCATATATACATAAATATTGTTGTGGAAAATACATAAACGTTGTCAGCTGTCTGCAACTAGTCTATTTCTAATATTGTGCTGAAAACAGAACTCTCAGCTGATACATAAACAGTTTAATCTACATTTTATGTACAATGTATGGTGTTTGTGATGTTAACAACAGTTCTTACAGTTGTTTACTGTGTGCCTTCAATTTGGTAGAGCTTTGTGGTCAAATTGCAACACAATGGACTTTGTGATCTAAGGATTGTTGGTGTTGAGTCCTGACCAGATCATTACATCATGAGCTTAGGCAAGGCACTTAATCTATATTGACTCTCTCTTTACCCAGATGTATATCTATGTGGACCTGTGAAGGTAAACATGTCAATATAGTTGTGTCTGCCTGGCAGTAGTTGCACCCTATGGGAAGTCCCCCAGTGGACACATAGATATGCCTCACTGTTTAGTGTTCTGGCAAACGACTGGTTGAATTGTGCACAAGTGGGTGTGTGGGTACGCCAAGTTACCAATGACCAGGGGTAAACTGTTGTAAAGTTATGTGAGGCTTTGACTTGATACAAGACTAAACCTTAAATGTTTAACTTTTTACTGAATAGATTTAGAACAATTGCTTTTGCTCCTTGTGCCATTGAGTAACTACCGGTGTTGCTCCAAACACTCCATGTTAGCTCCAAACTATCCATGTTAGCTCCAAATTCTCCGTGGAGCTCCAGCTTCCATGTTAAGTTCCAAACTTTTTTCACAGATTCAGAACCCCTTTAAAGGGTGTGAAGACTCGCGCAATAAGAAACGTCTAATGCCGGTAATCTGACCTAGTTTCGAATGAGGTGTAACAGAAGTGTTAGACACC
>KN890653.1:22543-36197 GCA_000934455.1 Apostichopus parvimensis
ACACCACCATCGATCCCAGAAAATACACACACAGCTTGCTACCGTTGGTAATTAGACACTAGTGTACAGTCAGTACATACAGCTGCGGTCAATACCCACAGCACAGTGTATAAACAATACAGCGATAGACATCTCAGGTCAAGCTATAGATAACAAGGTATCACATTTCATTACTGTCTGCATTTTATAGCGACACAAACAAAACTTCACTTGCAAGCAACAGACTTTTTCAGATGGCCGCACGCGGTTTGGGGCGAGTCTTCAATGCCTTTAACAGCTAGCTGGAAGCTCCTCATGTAGCTGCCTGCAGGCTGCCCCTGCTTACTGGATAGATATGTGTTCAAGGTACTTCTGAAGAGCCTGATGTTGCATATTCCGACAATAACTCAGAGCTGGTGAGGGATTTCTCGTTTGTGGTGATTTCTCCGGGTGTATTTAATCCACCATTCAAATCTTTGAGGCGTCCTTGAACTTTAGAAGAAAAGATGAAAGGAAAGTTTGAAATTAATTTTGAAAGTCTGGTTGGTTGAATCCATCTTGTGGAATCCAAGGTGTTGCATGATGGGAGGTAAAATTTATCACAGCGGGAAGAGAGCAGTCAAAGACAACTTCTTCACCACATCTTCTTCTACTGTCTTACATCAAAAGCTCAAAATCTGGAAGTACCGTAACTGAATGATATTCAAAGGAAAACTAACATTAATAATTCAATTTGTCCTATCCTACCTCCCTCAGTGGGGGGGGGGGGTCGAAATACTCACTTCTTCCATCAATCCACTCCCAGTTAAGTTGTGGACCAGTGCTACAGGCTGCCCCATGGCAAGTGGCTCTCCCATCACATGGTCCTCTGTAGGCCATATTTATAGGAATAGAGGTTGTCCTGTTCGCAATTATGAGTCTGCAGATATTAGTGAAAGTAATACCGTTGGTTCCACAGACCGGTAGGTGACTGCGTTGGTGGAGGCATCTAGACCGCAAGCAGGTGAATAGTGACTCGTTCATGGAGATGAAACTATGAAGTTGGGTGAAATTTACACAACTTGCTGAAAAAGAAAAAAACAGAATTTTAAAGTTTAATATATTTGTAGAAAATAAGCTGTAATCACTGTAAAGAAATGGCTCTGCAATTTCATGTATCCGAGTATTTGTACTGTATATTTATCTTGTTACTTGACTGATTCTGATGTGAGTGATTCTCATCAATTGTTGAGTCACTAATTTATTGCTGGTAGCAGTAGTGGGTATTTGTAGTAGTGGTGGCAGCAGTGGGTCGAGGTGATTGCAGTTGGTATCGCGTGTATAAGAGTCAATGGACATTGAGGATGTCATGCATAGATTTGCAAAATTTTCAAACAAGTCGGTTGCTACAGAGGAAATGAGTACCAAATGGTTTCCAATGATTAATTTATTTTGTGGTTTAGCCTTGAATCTCATACCTATTGGTGGGGTGGATAGTCTGCTTGTTTCCGTGGTTACTGATACAGTTGCAGTTGTTTGCAGGTCGTTCACAGCCCTTTGACACTTTTTGCCTGAACACAATGTTGGGCAGCACTTTTCATGTTTCTCACAGTGTTGGTCGTACTCACATTCATGTCTTCGGCAAGGGAACAGGTGGGCACTGACTTGTGGGCAGTGGCCTTCATGAACTGAGGAAAGGTTGTATGTATATTCCCATTGTTAATTTGAAGCCATTAGAATTACCATTAGTGCAAGCCACTGTAACAGAATTGACTGAGTTGTCTGATGATCGCTCAACACGTGAAACCCTGAGTAACAACTACTAGTGTTCCACTAGTTTCAACTAATTCTCACCTATACTATACGCTCTGTCCACCGGACATAGAGAACTCTGCGCCAAGATAGACGCCAACTAACCAAACCTATATATATATAGATATATATATCTGTATGTCCCTCCATAGGAAGTCCAGAGGTCCGAATACCAATAAGGAAGGTAATTTATCACTGTAGGCCTTCCCGCCTGTATCAATCAATGCTAACTGTAGATATTCAGATTATCATATGGTTATATATATATCGAGTTATATGTACATTGTTTTAAACATACAGACATTTCTTTGTTACAAATAAGTCCAATGCTAAAACTACATAAATATGCAAATGTTGTTGGTTAAGGGGACAATTTGATTGTTACTTTGAAGGGAAGAACATAATAAGGGAATTTTGAAAAATCTCTGACCTGGGGGTATTGTTTTCCTTGTCATGCATTTAGCGCCACATAATTCGTGACATTGACACTCTTGTTGACCCGGGCAATCTAAGTTGCTGGAACAGCTTGGGAAGTTGTCACAGGAGAAAGGAATACCAAATAGACGATAGGTTCTCTGCTTGAGAGCAAACTCCTGGCTGTCGTCTGTGAAAAGCAAAAAAACAGATGGACTATAGAATTACTTCAAAATCTTCATTTCCTGATCAGAAACAATCAGAACATCAGCACACTCACACACACACAAACACACACACACAAAAGGAAAGAAGACAATTCTTTCATTGAATTTCTTTCTCAAAAAATTACTTCATATTTTTTTCTTGATAGACAGATAAAACCTACAGGCCAAGTACGATTTGATATTTGCATAATATTCATAATATTCAACATACGTACAGTAGCTGTAAGCAATATGCATCAGACATTTTGTTCTTAGGGGTTTTGGTCGAGCCGAATCTTTTCACAATCAGTGGAAAAACATGAAGACAGATAGTCTCTTTAGTTGCTGTTCCTTGGAGGCATCCATAATTATTTCGTAAATGAGGATGTAAAATTCGAAGAGATTTTTCTCTTCTACGGAAGATTAATTATCGATGGGAATCTCGCAGATGTCTGTCATGTGTCATTAAGATAATATTTTATCAAATTTTTACATTTTTCATGAGTTTGCCATTCTAGAGATTTCAAGAGGCTCACATTTATTTCATGATTGTAAAGCATTTAATGATTACCATCTCAGCTTCTCATGGTGTTTTTGCTGCTTTTAATAGATGTCTGTAAAATGTAAAATGTTTCATTGAACATACTCTTTGACAGGTAGCACTTAGAGTCACATTATTCATGTAGCATAACTCTCTTCTTGAGCATGAACGATTGTGAACTGGCTGAAAGGGTGGGAGGGGGGGGGGGTTAGAGAGGGGAGGGAGCTGGGGTGGGCAGGTAATGAAAGACAATACCTGTGAGTTTCAGTTAGAACTTTCATCAGTAACATTTTTTTTTTGTGTAAAAGTAAGTTGGCCTGACGTTTCGATCCTAGCAGGATCTTCTTCAAAGGCTAAATGACAAGTAACAGTAACAGGCGGGACAAAAACACGCACAGAATACAGACAGGTTAATGAGCATGGTGAACACAAAGAGATAGATGTAAGGGGATTAGTAGACAAGGGATGGAGAGAAGAAAGAAAGAAACCAACAGGGGAAGAGGAGAGGTAGGAGATAAACAGTGGAGGGACAAAGAGAGGATTAAGGGAAGGGGGTAGGGAATAAACTGGAGAAGGACAAAGACAAAAGATGGGGGGGGGAAACATTTTTTTTTAATAGTTCATACACATACCTATGCTAGTTTTATGCATGAAATTAGAATTGTGACACTGTCTGAGGTTTGGACATGCTTTCACAAGGGTTAAGAATTTCTTTCCACAACACGGATCCCATTTCTTCTTAAAGTAAACAAACACAACTGTCACAATTGTCCTTCTAATTAACATCTACTCCAAACAGCAAAAAGCATATTCCATCTGAGTGGTATCATGGTTTTCATGTTCCATTATTTTATTATTATTTTTTTTTTTGTAAGACCAAAAAACCCAATATAGAGCACACAACTCATTTTCTTCTTATATACGAATGAAGACTTATGGAAGTCTGAATTTTATTCGATGAGCCACTGGTGCATTACTTGTATGTATCTCCATCAAATAAGATTGCTGACTGTGCTGCCTCTTCAAAGGGATACTCTGTTAGCTGAAGTTCACAGGTTTAGCCAAGCGTTTTGTGTTATGGAGATCTTATTAATACATCCGATAGCGGCAGAGTTAGGGATGTCATCATGGCAATGAAAGTAAAACGAGTTCTTTACAATGTATAAATCATTTATACGCTGAAGAAATGATATTCTTTACAAGCGAGATGCTTGTTAATTGAATTTGAAATGCAGAGGACATTGGCGTCTAAACAAATGAAGGGACATTTCAGGTATAAGTCAGCACAGTATATTATAGGAGCAACATGATGACATCACACAGAGACCTCCTACTAAGATCATGGATTAAGGAAGGGATTATCTGGTAAACATAGTTTAAATGCTGACAACGATCTGTTGAGATATGGAGATGAGATGATCAACTGACAGTGAAGAATGTATTTCCATATAAAGTCACATTGTCTGCCACCGAGATATTCCTTTAAGGTGCGTTGAACTTCAATTTTTACACTCAGGGATGGAAAGAAAAAATTGTTAAATTGTTTGACCTACCTTGACCTCTTGATTTGCAGACTCTATCACAGTTGGCAGAGCAAGAGCAGATCAGATCATCTTGGCAGTCTGAGTCTTGTTGGCAGGTCTGATATTGAAGACAGATGCTCCTGCCAAGCAGAGAGATACTACCTATTGAGAGATAGGAGATACAGCGGTGTCAGAAGTGGGACAAGTTCTTAGAATCCTCAAGGAACTGACTTCGCTGCTGTTGGTGACAGCGAATACACTTTTGTATTATAGAGTCTCATCAAGTTAGAGGAAGAGCCGAGGCAGAAGTTGCTGGACTGTTTTTTTGTTTTGTTTTTATTCAGGAATCAAGAACCAATTCGCATAATTAAAGGATAACTTTAAACAAATTACTATTAACAGTCAAATGTGGGGGTAAAACAAAAGATACGTTTAGGGTATTAGGGTATCAAGTACTGACTCATATTGATTTCATTCCTCCACCCCCTCCCCCACCTAAGCAACAAAAAGAGAAAAAACCCAAAAGATGTTAAATGTCTAGAATGATTCTGTACACAATCTTTCTAGCTTTATCTAGAAATGCCTTTCCTGATTAAGTTGATTGTGTGAGTTCCTTATTGCATGTCTGATATAAATGAAGTTTAAAAAAATATATATCTTTTTCAGTGTTGGAATGAATTCTGTTAAAGCTATGTATTATCTGATTACTTAATGTTAACAGAGATGGGGTAGGGGGAGTGGGAGGGGGAGAGGGTGTTTAAGAAGGATTACTTCAGAGCAGTTATCTGAAGCATTCCAATAAAATTTATGTGTGAATCTGGTGAGGAGTGGAATATGGTAGGGCAATTACAGTAATGAAATATGGCTAGCTCCTTATTGAAAGCAAGTTCCGTTACCAAGTTCAAAGAGGTCTTTTGTTTCTTTGTCAAATATTGTTTTCTCATCAGTAATCCTGAGTAATAGTATGAAGCAGACTTGTAGAACGAGTACAAAACCATGAATACAAATATGATTACAAATATAATTCCCCTTGTTATATGAGTGCCATGCTCTGCATGAGTACAAGTATCTAATCTTGGACTAGTACTGTATCTATGCTATATTTCCAAGATACCCATATAGTATGAGTACAAATTGAATTACCATGCTATGAGTACCATGCATGCTCTGAGCATGAGTAAAAGTACTTAATCTTGCATTAGTACTGTATCTATGCTATATTTCCAAGATACCCATATAGTATGAGTACAAATAGAATTCCCATTGGTATGAGTACCATGCTATGAGTAGTACCATGCTCTGAGCATGAGTAAAAATACTTAATCTTGCATTAGTACTGTATCTATGCTAAATTTCCAAGATACCCATAGAATGAGTACAAATAGAATTCCCATTGGTATGAGTACCAGAATAAGTAACATGCTATGAGTAAAAATCCACAAGGATAGGTACCACTACAGGGAGCTTTGCTAGAATATGAACATGGACTTGCTATAAGGCTGCTTTTACCACCATCGTCATGTAAGGTTCACTGTTTTTGCCTGATAAACTTTAACTCTTCGGTACTCATTATTCTTTCTGGTTTTATTCTTTCTCGTCATCATCACATAATGTTCATTACAGTAATTTACTGATAAACATGTAATGATCAATAAACTGGAAACCAATCATTTCTTACAGTTACCATCTCTTTTCTGATTTGTCTGTACAAACTCTTTCAGTGAAGGCTACAACCATATACTTTTATTAAATGGAGTTTAAAAGGCTGTACAGTTTGGCTTGAAAAGTTTATTTACAAAAATCCAGTATAAATACATGAAAGTACATGTTTATAAATATGATAAATATATAGCGAAGGATAGGGTGGGGTTGGCGCATGTGGGATTGAGATTAAAGGGTGTGAAGACTCGCGCAAAAAGAAACGTCTAATGCCGTTAATTTAACCTAGTTTCGAATGAGGGTGTAACAGAAGTGTTAAACACAACCATCGATCCCAGAAAATACACACACGCTTGCTACCGTCGGTAATTAGACACTAGTGTACAGTCAGTACATACAGCTGCGGTCAATTCCCCGGGCCAGCACAGTATACAAACGATACAGCGATGGACATCTCAGGTCCAGCTAAAGATAATTAGGTATCACGTTTCATTACTGTCTGCATTTTGTAGCGACACGAACAAAACGTCACTTGCAAGCAACAGAAAGTTAACTTTTTCAGATGGCCGCACGCAGTTTGGGGCGAGTCTTCAATGCCTTTTAGAGGGAAAGCGTTCAGAAGTAACATTTTCCAGCAAATTTCCTGGTTTGGAGGTTTACTCTGTTTCACAAGATCACTAGGTGCTTTTGGTCTGCGGTATACCATACCCTGTACTTCACACCCCCATGTCAACTAATATACCCCCCGCATAGAAGTTATATAATAGTTAGTTAGTAACCACGATTTTCCGTAAAGTTGTTGCCGATTAAAAAAAAGTCAAAAGCAAAGACACTGGGTTCCAATCCGTACCGGTCATAAACAGATAAGTTATCTAACCAAATCCTGATATTGCGGTTTGATAGCCTTGTTATGCAGTTGATGGTTTCTGGTGTTTTCGAATACGTAAGAGGAAGTCGTTACAATTTTTTTTTATTGTTTTATTATTATTTTTTACAAGGGAGCTGATCAGTATTTTATGGATCAACGACGATTAAGAAGAAAAAGAGGGGGGGGGGGGGGGGAGGGAAGTGGGGTATAAGTTATGAGTGGTTGTTTATCCACTGTTGCTCTTCCCCCATTCATTAATGCCTCATTTTTTATTCACTTTTGTTAAGAAGAAAAAGAGGGGGGGGGGGGAGGGTTAGACAGGTCTGCAATACATTGTGTCCAAAGGGATAGCGGACCACTCGGTTACCCGAACCCACCCCTCCAGAACCTGCTCGGAATTGGTAGTGAAGAAAATAATGTACGTTACTTATCTCTTCAAGAGAAGAGCAACGTTAAAAACATTACAACAATAACTCCGAATGATTTTCGCTTTTCTATTCTTTTCTTTTCTGACGTGAGTTGGAAATCTCAGCTCACAGCTAGAGAACAGAATGATGCAGAAACGTGCTTACGTCATGAATGTAAAATGGGTCTGTGATTGAGAGTTTAATGACGTGCTTTATTTATTGAGTTTATTTTCAAAAAGAAGAAGAAAAATTATGGGTATTTTGTACTAACAAGTAGTATTTCTTTTTGAAATTCCAAGAGATAATTTTTCGTTCAAGTCTGGATATTTTGCTCTCTCTCTCTCTTATGATGATGTGGTTTCTCTGTGTAAAACAGTAAATTTTGCGCTGTACGAACAGTACGATTCACTGTTTTGTCAATAGAAATATTTGTTGTATTTCAAAACGTAGTAAAGAACACTATTTATCTTTCAAAGTTTTCTATAGTGTTTAATTATTGCCAGATGAATTAACTATTAGCAATGAACAGCTTATGAAAGAAGAGCTATACTTAACTGACTATACAAGAAAATCATTTATTCCAGGATAGAGCCTTCGTTCTTTATGAAACATTTACTAAAGTTGGAATCGAGCTTAAATTATCTGTTCTTTTTTATCGGCGAATTTGCATCTCTTTAAACTTTTATAGTCATGATTTGGACATATGTAGGTCAGAAATTTACGCTGTTGTTATTATTCGTAGACATAAAGTATTACTTGGTTTGATTTTTCTAGTCCAATTGTGTAGTAATGCCGCCCTCCCCACTACTCCTACCCCATGGGCGGAGTGTATAGCCTAATGGTTAACGCCGGCGTCTCCCAGTCATGAGATCCCCGGTTCGATTCCCGCCGACAGCAATGTGTGTCGTCTGGCAAGGGTGTTGTTCAATAACAACTTCCCGACATGGACGTTAAATGGATGTGTGCCGAGAGATTGGCTTCGGTCAGCTTGCGAGTCTATAAGCCGGTATATGTCCATTTAAATCCATGGCTTCTTTCGCGAGTTCCTGCTTGCGGGAAGATCACATATACATACATGTCGGGCCATCAAATCGTGGGGAATCGATTTATACCGATTTAAATCGACATGTACCAATTTCCTTCGACTTATACCAGTTTCCAGCAGCTTAAATTGACTTCTACCGATTTAAATCGACATATACCAGTTTAATTCGACATTATCATCGATTTAAATCGACATATACCAATTTAAATCGATATATACCAATTTAAATCGACATATACCAGTTTAAATCGAGGATATGTCAATTAAAATCGGTATATGTCCATTTAAATCGACATATACCAGTTTAAATCGACGATGTGTCAAATTAAATCGGTATATGTCATTATAAATCGACATATACCAATTTAATTTGACTTATACCAGTTTAAATCGACATATACCGATTTAAATCGACATATACCAATTTAAATCGATGATATGTAAACTAAATCGGTGTATTTCAATTTAAATCGACATCTACCAGTTTAAATCGATGATATGTCGAATTAAATCGGTAGAAGTCAATTTCCTTGGACTTATGCCATGCAGTTTCGAGCAACTCAAATTGACATATACCTATTTAAATCGACATATCTTCGATTTAGCTAATTAACATATTTCAAATCCCGATTTCGGTGATGTTTGACATGTGAAGATACATCACGCGCAGATACATCGATTTAAATCGATGATATGTCGAATTAAACTGGTATATGTCGAATTAAACTGGTATATGTCGATTTAAAAAGGTAGAAGTCATTTTAAGCTGCTGGAAACTGGTATAAGTCGAAGGAAATTGGTATATGTCGATTTAAATCGGTATAAGTCGATTCCCCACGATTTGAGACTGATGGCCCGCCATACTACCCCGCCAGTCATATGATCTTTCCAAACTTGAAAAATACTGTTAATGTTACAAGCAAATAAAATGGGCCGAAAATCGTCATCGCTACAATTTTCAATTTTTTTTTTATTTTTTATTATAAACAGTTACTTATGGATAATTATTCGATTATTTCTCGTATTAGTCGAACCCAATTACTTCTGTTAAAGTCTTCATTTTTGTTTAATTTCTTCAATTGCATATCCTCCCTAAATTTCTGTCGTTCAAAGTCTTCCTCTAAAAATAATTATTATGTTTATGTAATATTTCCGTAATTAGAACTTAATGATATCATATAATAATTACGTTGTTCGTGTGGCCATTATTACATCGTCTATATTTACGTTGGAAAGCATTAAACTTATATTTGTTCTTTATCAGTTACTTACTGCTACCTTCTATCAATTCAACTTATATGGTCCATTGTGAACACTACATCTTTGAAATTTATTGTAACCTTAAAGGTGTCTGGTGGCCACCGAATAAGTTTTCAGATTTGTGGACAGGGCAGAACACTTAGGGATTCAGGGCGGTGGTTTGGAAAGGGGCCATATGATACGTTAGCGATCCCTCTTGATTGGGGTCTAACGAAAGATGCATGGTTACCACAGCACCGGCCCCTTCCCCTTTTTGGGGGGAGAAATTTTGGTTTGAAAAAGTGTAATTAGATGTAAAGTGGGCCGCGTTTCGAGATATATAAAGTAATTTTAGATTCAAGAATTTCCCCGGTTTGGTTAGTATGTCAATAACTGTGAACTGGATGGCAAGGGAGCATATAACAGAACAATAATCGATTTCTAGCTCCA
The DNA here is from genome assembly GCA_000934455.1 of Apostichopus parvimensis. Taxonomy (NCBI): domain Eukaryota; kingdom Metazoa; phylum Echinodermata; class Holothuroidea; order Aspidochirotida; family Stichopodidae; genus Apostichopus; species Apostichopus parvimensis. Next base: position 32,666 of record KN890653.1, read on the forward strand.
CCTGTCCCACCAGCCCACTGGTTCCCGAGCACTTGAACTAATACGAAACTTAAAACTTAAACAAACATGCAATAATCATAATTAACAGTTATAAATCATTGTATGAGAAACTTTTAGAAGAAAGTTTGTCGTCCAAACCTGTTCCTGAGAGTTGTAATAGGATGAACGCGGTCACGAGATAAAATATCTTCATTTCTCCAAATTTGGTCAAATTTTAATTCTTGTTCTCAAGAGGCGCCGACCGGCATTGATTTAAATCTCCAGGCTGTGTCCGTCCACTTCGCATTGGAATATCGAATAAGTCAAGAAGCTATTTATAACATTTGAAATCAATTCACGATAACGATGCCTAGCTCCGCAATCATTCCAGAAAGGAATTTAACTTTCGAAGAGTATAGCTAAATAAGCTTTTATTTTTTATTTTTTATATTAATATTCAAAACACATGAAATGGAATGAAATTTCTCCAAAAAACAATCATTGACCCGATGTTGTTATGACATTATCTAAAGGCTTGATGAAATATTGTTCTGCTCATTCCAAGTCTTCAGCTTTCCTTTTGTAGTCGACTTGAAACAACAACAACAACAACAAAAAAGCGAGTAAAATTATAAACAACTCTTCAATTGTCCTTGTTGTGACCTAAAGATTATTATTATTATTATTTTTTTTTTGTATTCCGTTGAGTTTATATCTGATTAATACAACCCCTTCAACTTCAAGTGATTGCTTCGGATCACCTCGCATCGCATTTCACCTCAGACGGGTAAAAAAGGCTTACTATATAGTTATCAAATTCACTTTGTTGTGAAAACCAATAAACCCTTTAATGAACTTATTACTGTATATCACCTAGGTATGGTAGACGAAGATACCACACGCGGCGCCAACTCGTAATCTGTTTAACAGAAAAAAAGAAAATTGAACTTCGCTCATAAAACTAATATAATATATATATATATGTATGCATATGATAAGATTCGGTATAATTGACACTTGGTATATGGATGTTTGTAAATATGAGAATAATAACCCATTGTTCAAAAGAAATAGAAGTTCAATAAACAAATACACTCATTCAGGGATTTTTAAGGTATACCGATAACAATGAGATGCAAATCTGCGGCCTTCCGAAAAGATAAATATATAAATGGGAAACATGCCACTTTGTTTGTTTTGTCGATGGAAGGTTTGAGAATATTTCAAGTGACTTTTCCAGTGACCTTCATCGTCTACTGCTACTACTACTACTACTTAAACTACTACTGCTACTACTGCTACTACTACTGCTACTACTGCTACTACTACTACTACTACTACTACTACTACTACTACTACTACTACTACTACTACTACTACCACTACTACTACTACTACTACTACTACTACTACTACTACTACTACTACTACTACCACTACTAATACTACTGCTACTGCTACTACTGCTACTACTGCTACTGCTACTACTACTACTACTGCTACTACTGCTACTACTACTACTACTACTACTGTTACTACTACTAATACTGCTACTATACTACTACTACTTCTACTACTACTACTGCTACTGCTACTACTGCTACCACTACTACTACTGCTACTACTGCTTCTACTGCTACTACTACTACTACTACTACTACTAATACTGCTAGTACTACTGCTACTACTGTACTACTACTAGTACTACTACTACTAGTGCTAGTACTACTAACACTACTGCTACTAATACTACTACTATTGCTCCCACTACCTCTACTACCAATACTACGAGTACTACTAGTGCTACTACCACTAACACTACTGCTACTAATACTATTGCTCCCACTACTGCTAGTACTACTACTACTAGTGCTACTACTACTATTGCTCCCACTACTGCTACTAGTACTACTACTAGTGCTACTACTACTATTGCTCCCACTACTGCTACTACTACTACTACTACGGTTCCACTACTACTACTACTGCTATTGCTCCCACTTCTACTAGTACTACTGCTACTCATACTACTACAACAAGTTGTTACAATACTCTATAATTCACACTTACAATGTTGTCAATGCATTATGTGGCTCTAGTAAGTCAGATAAATCAGTGTGATGTCACTTTCACGCGTCCGCACTAGTTTATTGTTTTGTAAACTCTGAGCTGGGAAGTTCCCGTAGAGTCCGTTCTCACGGAATTCCCATCAGCTGATCGGTATGGGATAAAGGTGGGTCAGGGTAGTTAGTGCAATGCACCCCTGTTCGATCGGAGGGTATTATAACAAACTATAGGAGTTACAACCATATCAGGCAGGACAAATATAAGCACAGATATTAGTCCAACTCCCATCTTGATAGCTTGCTCCGTTCCTGAGATACGTAAAAATATTGATATTAATCCATTTTATTTGAATAAGTACTCGTATAGCTTGCATAAATAAGTCTGTGACGTCACACCTGCATAACACATCCGACTTTCTTCAACATTGAATTGTTTATTAGTTTATCATGAATTACCAACATCAGATAAAATGCCGACACACCGTTGAATTATTTTCGAAGTATAATTATTATCTTTTCAAAGAAAACCAAGAGCCGTTTCGGATTAGTACGTGTATGACGTCACAGATAATTACGGTGGATATACTTCAATATTTTGTTTCTCGGAAATTGAATAAGATAGGAAACTGGTTGTCAGAGTCAATATACTGTATTTCCTATTACAAAGTCTGTATTACATCATTACATATCATCTCTAATTATACCCGGAGGTGCATAAGGGAGGGCACCATGCATACTTACAAACAAACAAGATGTTTCATTCGTCTCTGATCAGGCTCCGGTTAACTATATTTTATACTTTATTGACACTTAACTTTACGAAACCGGGGACCGGAAGTGGCATAGGAGCACGTGTCCCATGTTTGTGAAGTATCTGAAAAAAAGTTACGTAAGGGCATTTTTTCGGTAAAGAGCGAAAATGGTTACTTTTCATTATCAAAACCAAAAGATAACGAATTTTTTATATGAAGTGGGCAGTTATTTTGTTTTCTAAGAGAATTCGGGACCCCTCCCCCCATGCACACCACTGTATGAATATAAGCATGATAAGATTGTTATGGTCTGGATTCGAGCACGGTTTCACCAGGGGAATGTGTAATATATTGTCCTATGCCAGTGTACTACCACACTAAATACGTATACGCCTTAGGATATATCCCTACTAAAGCTTTTTCAGTGCTGTATTCATCAGCCTATATACAGCCTATATCAGAATCATATATCAGATTGTACACAATGTAAATTGATGATAATTACATACTGACACATGTTTACATCATTTATCCATTGACAGTGGAGTACATAGTTCAAAGATCTGAGAAGGATATCGGTTCCATTTCATGATATAGCAGAGGGGGGTGTACTAGTTGTTCTTATATCATTTCTCGATATGACGTTGTTTGTATAAGTAATGATGATCATACCATTATCAGCATATATTTGTTTATGTGGTTTTTACTTATTTACCTACCCTATAATGTCTACGT